>JAUTBS010112812.1:0-12705 GCA_032361285.1 Aequorea victoria | reverse complement strand
CGATACTTTTAGGTAGAAAAGTTTTGAAAAAAGTATCGAAAAGGGGAGTTTTCTAGAAAATAATCCAAATGTAGAATTTTTAGAAAATTTTGGTAAGATTTTTTCTGTTTTTTGAATAATCCGACGGTTTAACCGTCTCTAAACTAACATGAAAAGAAAATAATAACAATATACGCAGGTTCTGCCTGAATCTCAACAATATACACAATTCATCATTACTTCACATACACGTATTTAACCTCCACCTACAGTAATAAAATTAATCAACATACAAATGAAGTACAAGTATTTTACTTAAACCACAAAAAAATGAACAACATAGAGAATGGCCTTATGACCTACGTCATGGACGAATTAAAATAAAAGAGCACCAACATATGCTTATATAATTAGTAATCCAAATGGATAACTCAGAAACTAGAATTAACTGTGAGGCGCTGTAGTACCTGAAATGTCTAACAACATGAACAAACGAGAGGGGTCAAAGCTCATAATAACCAATAATTCTAAGTATGAACTAAAAGTAGATGACACATAAACCAAAATGAAATGTGATAGATGACATGTCATGATTAATGCATTTTAGGTTCCACAACATTTACTCATTCCATAATTAATTTCATTAGTTGGTTAATCGATCTAAGTAGTCGCCAATGAGGTATGATACGCCTAAGAGAGTAAGCAAACGAACATCCCTTATCACTAGGCTTGTGTGCCTTAGTGACAGTGCACCTGTCACCCAACTCACCTAGGCAATTCATGCACTAGTGAGTTGAGACAGTCCCTATGTTCGAGGCACTAACCTCCCGGTATAGAAAATTACCTGCGCAACGAGCTTAGAACTCGTAAACAACTGCCTTACTCACATTTTAGTTGTCAACAGATGTCAATATATCCCTCAAGGTCATTCCAAAAATCGTTTTCACTTTAGGCTGAAGTGTTTTATGCATTTCACTTATGAAAATACTATTTCACTCATTTTTATGTTTCTTTCCATATCACATCATATATATATTCGATGACACATGTCATCCATGCATAAAAAAGACTTGCATGTAAAGTATCCAATTTCCATGTCTCAAGATCAATCGTGCAAGAGAACATATTCTCAAATTCAAGTCAAGTAAGATCAAGTTTCTATGATGTGCAATGGCTAGTACCAAATCAATTATCATATCCAGAAGTTACAAGAAAACATACTTTGAAATAAAAAAATTCCTTTATGCGTTCAATCAGATTCAACTCTACGTAAAATTAAGTTTCATGTCGAGTAAATAGTTCATAAAGCAATAATTTCTTATAAACATCCATACATTAAAATTGTAAGTTAAAATAAGCAAAAACCCTTACGTTAGTCCGAAATTACCAAATTCACTCATAAACACCTCAATTTAGCCTTTTAGTCGGTCATCAACTTGCAACCAACCCAAGATAGAAACTCATGGAATCTAGTAGTTGTATAAGGGAGAACAAGAAAAGTTAGGGATAAAAGCAGATCTAACAATGAAATCAGTAATTTCCAAAAGTATATCAAAAGACACAACAGAGAAATGAACTCCAGATCTGAACGTACATGCATCTAATAGATACCTATATATCTATATTTCTTTATCGATCTATGTGTATAAACTGTGCTCTTGACACCAGTGGTAGTCATTGCTGTCTCCGCCGCTGGTGGGTGGCACCGATCTGTGTCCTTGGTGATGCGATGATAATGAAAGAAAGATGAATAGGATAAGCAGAAAGCGATAAACCCAACAGAACAATACAAATCTAAAAATATATAGATTATAGATACACATAGCTGGGTGTGTAGACACACGCATACAAAGAGGGGCAACCATGCTCAGCTAACAAAGGTGAAATGTATACATTATTCGTTCATATATAAATAAAGCTCGGGGAGATGATGTTGGCACTATAGCTGGGATTTGCGAACAGGGCTGAGTAGATCGACACCGTTGATGGATGCCGCCAGTGAGTTCTTAGCGAAGTCAACGCCAACGAGAGCATAGAGAGATCGAGGCAGAGAGATCTCTGATCAGGGGGCATCTGCGATGATAGATCATGGAAGAGGAAGAAATGCTGCTGTGAGGAACCCTTTCAAAAAGTGCACCGCCCTCCCTTTTTTTATTTAAAACTCTCTCAATTTTAAGATTTTTTTTAAAAGAAAAAAGTGGGGTTTTATGTTTTTTGAAAAGAGAGCCCCCCCCCCCAAAATGCATCTGTGTTAAGGACAACACAATTGGAGTCGTCGCTTGGTTTTTAATGAAAACCAAGAAAACAAAACTTTCAAGGTACTAGTGCGTCGTAACGAGAGATAATGGTTCGGGAGTTAGGGTACGAGAAGGAAAGGTGCTAGGCACCCCTCTCGCCCGATCAGAAAACCGACCTCTACTTAACCGTTTCTTTTGTTCTTGTCTTAAGTTTCTCAAAAGTAACACATACAAAATAGGGGTTGAAGAGAGATCATACAAAAGCAAACAATGAAACAAAACCTAGCCTAAAACTAAGGTATTTTAAGCATGCTTTCACTTATTTTTATGTTAAAAGATGAGATAACAACATATCAGTGCAAAAATATAGAAAACAAGCATGCTATTAAGGTAAAAAGGGTGAAGAAAGTTGTTGTTAAGCCACTAGTTTTAACACAGTGCGCCATCTCTTCACCTAGCGTGCGCCACATCAACATGGCGCATGCCACTTTTGGCCTCTCTGAAAGTGGCGTGCATCACTATAGCAGAGTGATCTCAACACTAGGAGAGATAAAAATGGCTACCATTTTTAAGAAAATAGTGTATTAGTGTGTGAAAGTGTTTTTATACATAGAAAACATGGCATTTTACATAACTGGTTTTTAACATATAGTCTAAAAGCCTACGTTGCATGCCTTTCTAAAAGAAAACCTAGGAAGAAGCTATTTTGCATGCTTTTCTAAGAGAAAGGAAAAGATGTGTGTATAGAAAGTGAAAATAGAGTCGGGAAGAACGAGACCAACGACCTCTTTCTCTCCTTTACTGAATAAACAAAGAAAATAAGCTAGATAGAACGTCAAGGATGGCCTACCGTGAATCCTGGTTGAATAAGAAAGTTTTAAACAGAGGTGCATGCGCTATTTGGTAGCTTCCTCAATCGTTGCGCGCCCTATTTTGGGAAGCTCTCTTTGCAGCTTTGAGTCTTTGGAACTCGGCCAGTACAAGGGTTTGTGTATAAGGGTTTTGGTTTGATTCAATTCGTTCAATTAATCTTTGGGATCCATCTCAGGTTTACAATTCAACATAGTTTGATTACTTTTCAGATTTGGGATCCAATTTGATAGAGTTTTGGTAATCTATATGTTAGGGATCCCTCAAACAGAGGGGGTAGGGTCCTATTTATGGTTTTTGGGTGAAGATGTTGCCAAAAGGGCATAAGCTTCTTCCCAAAGTGGCGTGCGCCATGTTGAGGTGGCGTACGCTAAGTAGGACGTGACGTGCGCCATGTTGAGATGGCGTACACCAGGCAGGAGGTGGCTTAGGGTACCTTGGTCATAGCGTGGCCATGGCATAGAAAAAGAGTGGCACACATTGGGTTGGAGAGAGGTGGCGTGCGCCACTTGAAGGTGGCGTACGTCTAGTTAGGAAGGTCCACCAAGGGGTATTTTTGGGTATTTTGGATATTTTGAGGTGTTTTGTGGTATTTTGGGGTGTTCCTTGGACTCTTAAATTTGCACGGAGTTCCCTTTGATGCGGCTTATGCATGCACTCATCATCGGTAGCAAACCAGATAAGCTTATGCGCGGGTTAGTCAAAATTAGGATTTCTACACTTGTCCCTCTTTGATAGAACTCTCACTGCAACACGTGTGGTGAGTGAATGTCAAAACTCCATAGACAACCCTTCTGACTAAGCTATTCCTACGTTGGAAAACAAAAAACAAAAAACAAAAACAAAACATACAAAGGCATGCTCGTACTTGAGTTACATCAAGCTATCTATGTACCCTATTTTAAAGGATCAGACTAGCGTACATCAAGCTACCTATTTTTCCTTTTTTCTTTGCCCGTAGAGACTCAATGTATTGGGACTCAACGGAGAGGGCAAGCCGGTATCGTTCCGCGCCCTCAGTTTTTTGTCTGTCGTTTGATATTTAGGGTCTCAAACAGAAAGTCGAGCTCCTCTCGCAAACCCTTTTTTTTTTATTTGGCCGTAGAGATACATCACGACGGATAGGCCTGTATTGTCCCGTGCCCGTATTTTTTCTTTTTTTTTTTTTCCCCGTAGAGACTCAGCCTTCTGTGACTCGACGAAGAGGACAAGTCGGTATCGTCCAGCACCCTCGATTTCTCGTCTACGGTTTGAGATTCAGGGTCTCAAACGGAAAGCCAGGCTCCTCTTACAAACCCTTTTTTTTCTTTGGCCGTAGAGATACATCTCGACGGATAGGCCTGTATTGTCTTGTGCCTGTAATTTTTTTTTTCCCATAGAGACTCAGCCTTCTGAGACTCGGTGGAGAGGACAGGTCGGTATCGTCCTGCACCCTCAGATTTTCGTCTGTCGTTTGAGACTCTGGTCTCAACGAAAAGTCGAGCTACAACTCACAAATCTTTCTTTTCGTCTGCCTTTTGAGACTCCAGTCTCGATAGAAAGCCGAGTTTTGGCTCAAAAATCTTTCTTTTTGTCTTCTGTTTGAGACTCCGGTCTCGACGGAAAGCCGAGCTCCGGCTTGCAAACCTTTTTTTTCGTCTTTCGTTTGAGACTCCGATCTCGATGCAAAGCCGAGCTCTGGCTTGCAAACCTTTTTTTTGTCTACCGTTTGAGACTCCGGTCTCAACAAAAAGCCGGTCCCCGCCAGCACCTTACTCGTACCATATTCGGGAGCTTTGCGAATCCCAAGGCATTGAGGTAGTTTCGACGCTCTTCTAAGCCAGGTTTTTCCCGTAACCCTTTCTTAGGTCTAGAGATCTCGCTTCTCTATGTCCTTTTTATTTTTAAGCCTGGTTCTATCACCCGCACCCTTTATTTCTCTCACTCGGGATTTTTCAAAGAAATCTTGAGTTCCTTTATCGTCGAGCTGTCAAGCCGAGGCTCCATGATTCTTTTTCGTTTTAATCCGGGTATCGTTATCCGCAACCTTTTTTGCTATTTTTCGGGGTTCTTACTCGCTTCTTCGTCGGGTCTTGGAAACCCGTCTTGTTCCTCGCTATTTAGCGTTGTTCTCTATCTCGCTTTTCTCATAGGACCGTCTAAAGTTGTAATGTCTTACGAGCTGATTCATTTCCCGTCTCTTCCTCTATCCATTAGGGTTTATTATTGCTTCTTCAAGCTCTGACGTTATGCCCTCCTGGATTCAGTTACCAAGAAGAAGACTCAAAAGATCATACTCCAATCTGGAAAACACTATGGCAGGAAATGGTGATACGAATGCTGCATTGATCCAAACTCTGTCGGAGATGCAACGAGCTCTGGAAGACATGACCCTCATGCTCCAGGAATAAACCGAGGCCCAGGTTCAATGTCAAGCAGAGATCCGGGCCCTATAGCTGAATCAGGTTCTAAGAAATCCATGGGACAAAGTGGTCAACAACCAACTTTGGGAGGATGAACAGTACGACATAGATCCCCTAAGAAATAGACCCGTTACTATTATCTTCAATGATGTTCAACCAGCTGCTAATGTCGCACAACCAGTTTCCACTGCTACTGCTACTACTACTACTACTACTACTACTACTATTACTACTGTTGTGAGAGACCCAGCTTTGGCCCGAGAAGCCTTATTGTCTGATAAGATTGACAAGTTAGAAAAGGTGTTGAGGAAAGCCAGATGAGTCGATGAATACATGCTCGACATTGAAGGACTCTGTCTGTTTCTCGATGCCAAACTGCCCGATAAACTCAAGATGCCAAATATGGAAAAATTTGATGGTACTAGAGATCCTAGGATCCACCTATGGATGTATTTCGATACCCTATCTCCCATGGACATCGATGACAAAATAAAAGCACAACTCTTCCACAGATCCCTTTTAGGGGCTGCTCAGCGTTGGTTTCTAACCTTTGAAGCCACAAGAACCAGAACTTGGAAAGACATTGCTACTGCATTTATCGGGCAGTATAACTATAACGTCCAACTGGACGTGACTATAAGGGAGCTGGAGACCACCAAACAGAACCCCCGGGAAGCTTTTATTGACTTACTAACTCGCTAGAGGGATAAAGCAGCTAAGATGACCAACCGATATACAGAGAAGGAACAGGTCCGAATGGTAGTAAAGAACTTGCAACCTCAGTTCAGAAAATACCTCATCACTCAGCCACTTATGAATTTTGAGCAACTTTTTGATGCAGGAATCCAAATTGAGGATGCCCTCCAAACAGGGAAAATCGAGAGGACAGAAGTCAAGATAGAAGTAGGTACAAGTTAGCAAAGAACCCAGAAGCCCTATTAGAGTCAGACCTATCAATGGAAGAACTACCAGGGTCAGAACAGCTACCAGACCAACCAGGCTATCCCGAATCTGCCTAACAATAACGTGCCAAGGGCAGCAGAAGTAAACCTTCTTAACCCTTAGCCATTCAACCCTCAGCGAAGGCCATTCATACCACCATTTGCGCTCCCACTTGTCACAAGAGTAATCAACAAACTTAGTATTCTACTTTCCGTGCTATTCCCGAGATTAGTGGAGAAAGGGCACTTAAGCCCCCTCGCACCAACTCCTATTCTAAATCCACTTCCAGCCAATTTCAACCCTAAAAAATACTGTGAATATCATCAAATGCCTGGGCATGCCATCCAAAACTATATGAAGCTTCGACACAGGATCCAAGATTTGATTGATAACAAGGTTATCCTGACCCCCAATAGCGGCTAAGCCTAATGTTACCACCAATCCATTGCCGAATCACATGAACTCACCCACTCGAAACATAAACCATGTCCATATAATTTTACTCTACTATGATCCCAGCATCTATATCTGCCCGGAAGGGGCAGTCAGACCAAGTCCACCTCTCTCAGAAGGGAACTTTCTATGCTCTTTGGATGTAGAAGGAACTCTGTATGTGGAAGAGAATGACTTAAAAGAGCTGGAGGACGCGGAAGAAATGATAGAGAAATAGGATAATATAGTAGCAAACAACGAGGTACATGTGGAGTTTGCCTTCTATGACCCCAACATAGACGTTGGTATTAATGGTTGGATGTTGTCAGAAGAATCAGTGGAGGAATGCACAGACGACGAATTCAAAGGAAGCGAGGAGTGGAGTAACCGCGATGATGACAACCTCTCTATTTCTAGCACCCTACTACATAATGATGTAGAATAAACAGACATAATCAAATCGAAAGAGGAATTGGAGGGGAACCTAGGGAATGAAGGATCAGGAATAGAATCTGGGATAGAGGCATAACTAGAAGCAAGAATAGGGACAGAAACAGAGACAAGAACAGAAGCCAGAGTAGAAAAAGAAAGAACAAAAATAGAAGAAGCAAAAATAGCATAAATAGAACTAGACCCAAAAATAGAGACAGAAGCACGGACAGGAACAGAAGCAAGAACAGGGACATAGGCGATAACAGCAGCAGAAACCAGAAAGGACTCAGGATCAGAACCTGGAATGAGTCTGACTGCAAGACTCAAACTAGGGCTGAGAAAAACCAAAGTTTAGATACATCGGGAAATACAAAAGAGAAAGAAAGAGCCAACAAAGAAACCAATAATGTGATCAGAGTCGGGCCCATTGATATCAACACTGTCAAGAACAGGACTAGGGGTAAAGGCAAGCAAAATGCCGATCGAGATATCACATCTAAGGAGCGAGAGGGTACTCTAGACCTTTTCTTTCTTGATGATGATATTTGGGACTACTTAGGGACCGATAATAGCTGGAAAGAGAAGGAACTGTGGGTGGTAGAAGAGATAAATCGTAAAGAGGCAGAAAAAGAACTAAGCCTGCCCCAGGAGAAAATTCAGAAGCCAGCACAGACCACCCAACAATCAACGCAGAAAATGATCTATGGAGACTAGAAGGGCTAGACTTGTCCGAAGTGAATCCTGCCACAGAAGGTCAACTTGTCGTTAGGCCGACCATGGTTATATGACCCCAATGTACAAGCAGTTCCATCCACCATCCATCAGAAGGTCAAAATAATAAGGGATGGAGCTTTCTTAACTATATTTGGTGAATCAAGCATCCAAGCAACTGCCACTGATGACACCTCTTTGCTTGAAATACAGTACGGGGAGAAAGATCTCACACTGAGCAGTTTTGAATTTGACAAAACAGCGGCTATCCAAACTTTGATGAATGACGAGTAGCTATATGTGAAACATCAAGTGGTAATGATGATGGGAAAAATGTCATACTTCCTAGGCCTAGGTCTTAGAAAGAGTCAACAGGATAGTACTGAACTAATCAGTGTTCAGGGAAATCAATATACCTTTGGTCTGGGATACAAGCCCACGACATGGGCTAAGAAAACCAACACAGAAAACTTGGCTCCGCTGTCAGCCTACGGGCCTCCAAATGGGCAGTATGTGAAAGAAGACGAGACTTCTTCATTTTGTGGATTTCCAAAACTGTGGATCGATGAAGGGTCTGGGCAGAAGACACCTGGGCTGGAGATATGCTTTGAACATCAACTGACTGACAACGAGCTCGAGGAGAATGAGGCAGAAGACGAAGGTGTAGCAGAAAAGGCACGCAAGAAAGACTGGGCAGAAGACCTAGAGGAATTCATGTTGGGGTTGCTCTTTGAGGAACAACTCCTATACACGCTGAAGAAGGTGTGCAATAGATCGACATGCTGGGCAGCGACGATCCAATCGACTATTCGAGATTAATAATAAGCGAGGGTAGTGTTGTAATAGAAAATTGGACATACGAATATAATGTTCTGAATGATGTAGATAATGAGTCAGAGTCTGAGTTGGACTCATCTACGTCTACATATTCAGAGTTCAGTGTTGAGTATGTTGAGCATCCACCTGTTGGGGTGTCTTGGTCTTCTGTTACAACCAAATATATGTCACAATCTGTAACCTTCGATGATAATAATAATAACGTGGAGAACTCTTCTGGTTACCCTACTGTACTTCCTTATGAATATTTGATTGCTGACTCTGATAATTTTGATGAGGTTGTTCCCCTAGAGCTAAAACTTTTAATTGAAAAAAAGAGATGCACGCTAAACCTTTAATTGAAAAATCTTTTTCAGTAAATCTGGGTACCGAGAAGGATCCACAAATGGTCCAGATCGGTTCCGCTTTATTAAATGAAAAACGTGAGCCATTAATCCAATTACTAAAGGAATTTAAAGATGACTTCGCATGGTCATACGCAGACATGCCCAAAATTGACCCAGATATCGTTCAACACAAAATACCCCTCTACTCCGATGTCAAACATGTGAAACAAAAGATGAGACATGTAAGACCTAATTGGGCCCTCAAAATCAATGAGGAAGTTACCAAGCAAGTGAACGCCAACTTTCTTCAGGTGACAGAGTACCCCCAGTGGATTGCTAATATTGTCTCTGTGCCAAAGAAAGACGGTCGACTGCGAGTTTGCGTTGACTTCTGAGATCTTAACAAGGCAAGTCCCAAAGACGACTTTCCTCTGCCACACATAGATGTCGTCATGGATAATACTGCCGGACATGCACTGTTATCGTTTATAAATAGATTCTCATGTTATAATCAGATTCTCATGGCACTCGAAGATAGAGAAAAGAATATGTTCACCACACCCTCGGAGACGTATTGTTATAGAGTTATGCCTTTCGGTTTGAAAAATGTAGGAGCCACGTATCAACGTGCTGCAATGACATTACTCCACAACATGTTACATAAGGAAGTGGAAGTATATGTTGATGATATGATCATTAAATCCAAAGACCGTGAAGGATATACCCCAGCCTTAGAGAAGTTCTTTGAGAGAATCCAGAAGTGCCGAATGAGGTTGAACCCACATAAGTGTTCTTTTAGAGTCACAACAGACAAGATGTTGGGATTCATCATCACCCAAAGAGGGATAGAGGTGGATCCCTCCAAGATCAAGATAATTCTAGAAATGCCTCCCCCAAAGATGGAGAAAGAAGTTAGAGGATTTCTTAGGAAAATTCAGTTCATCAGTTGTTTCATCTCGAAATTGACTACAACCTGTGAACATCTTTTCCGTTTGCTCAGAAAGAATACTAAATTCCAATAGGACCAGCATTGCCAGAATGCCTTCGAGTTAATCCAAGAGTACCTATAAAATCCTCTGATGCTTTCCCCTCCGAAACTAGGCAAACCTTTGATCCTGTACCTATCAGTAAACTAGTCTGCAATAGGCTTCATGCTAGTGCAAGAAGGGGACAACGGAGAAGAAAGGGCCGTGTATTACTTGAGCAAGAAAATGATAGATTATGAGGCCCGATACACACCACTGGAGAAGATTTGTTGGGCTTTGGCGTGGTCATCCAAAAAGTTACAAGGCTACATGTTGGCAGACCGTGTAGTGTTGATTTCCAGTATGGACTTGCTTAAGTACCTATTCAAAAAACTTGCACTGACAGGAAGATTGACCCGGTGGTTATTATTATTGGCCGAGTTTGAACTACACTACAAGATCAAAAAATTGGTAAAAGGACGAGCCGTAGCAAAATTCTTAGCAGATCAACCAGTTGAGGGACAAGAAGAATCAGATTTCCAGTTTCCCGATGAAGATGTGTTGACAGTTGAGAACGAGCTATGGATGATATACTTTGACGGTGCCTCAAACTAATATGGTTATGGAATCGGGATACTGTTGGCCACTCCAGATGACTCACATGTTCTAATGGCCTACACGTTAAACTTTAAGGTTACCAATAATCAAGCCGAATATGAAGCGTGTATCGCCGGGATGAAAGCTGCCTTAGAATTGGGTGCAAGGAAGTTAGAAGTGATCGGTGACTCTACCTTCGTCGTTTCCCAAGCCAATGGAAAATGGAAGGTCAAATAGGATAAACTAATGTCATACTACCAAGAGCTTGATCGACTCATTCCTAGTTTTGAGGAAGTTGTTTTCATTAATGTACCCCGACTTCAAAACAAATTTTCTAATGCCCTTGCCACTATTGCCTCCATGATTAACATACCTGCAAAAGCCAAGATGAGGCCTTTGAGGATTGAACAGAGGAACATGAGAGCATACAAAGTTGCATCCTTAGGACATGAAGAATGAGATGGTTTGACATGGTTCCACGATATCCAAAACTTCATTGAGGAGGAAAGATACCCAGAGAACGCCATCGAGAAGGATAAGAGAGCCATCAGAAGATTAGCAGTTCAGTACGTCATCTGTGACAGAAAGATGTACAAAAGGGCCTATCTAGGGAGAACAAACTTTGTGTAATGGACGAAGAAGGTCAATAGATCATAAGAGAAATACAAGAAGGTGTCTTTGGGCTGCACATGAACGGGACGATGTTGGCTAAGAAGATCTTGCGACAAGGCTATTTCTGGACGACAATGGAAACGGACTGTGTCAGGTTCGTCAAAAGATGCCGCATATGCCAAATCTAGTACATCTGCCACAATCAGAATTATACAGCATGACTTCCCTTTAGCTATTTTTGGTCTGTGGAATAGACATCATTGGCAAGGTCATGTCGAAAGCTTCAAATGGGCACGAATTCATCTTAGTAGCCGTCAAATATTTCATGAAATGGATCGAGGCTGCTTCCTTTTCAGTCCTCAAAGCTTCTTACATGGCCAAGTTTATAAAGTATAACATCATATGCCGATATAGTGTTCCTCACAAAATTATATCCGACAATGGATCCCACTTTCAAGGGGAAGTACTAGATTTGATGGAAGAATACAGAATCGTTGCGCACAAGTCATCACCGTATACGCCACAGAAAAATGGAGCAGTCGAGATGGCTAACAAAAACATTAAGAGAATCCTGCAAAGGATAATAAAAGCCAGCAAGGATTGGTCGAAAAAGTTTCCATTCACCATTTAGGGCTATAGGACGTCAATTCGAGCCTCGACAGAAGTCAACCCTACTCTCTAGTATACGAAATGGAAGTTGTCCTCCCCGTAGAACTAGAAGTTTCTTCACTCAGAGTTATAGCATAGTGTAGTATACCATAAGAAAAAATGGTAGAGAGGTCGTTCTGAGGACTTACTTTTGTTTGACGAAA
This sequence comes from Aequorea victoria, assembly GCA_032361285.1. Lineage (NCBI taxonomy): Eukaryota > Metazoa > Cnidaria > Hydrozoa > Leptothecata > Aequoreidae > Aequorea > Aequorea victoria. The sequence continues at coordinate 551 of JAUTBS010112812.1, read as the reverse complement.
GAAGACCGAGGGCGCTCTTTCACGTACAAGCCTATCAGAAAAGGGTAGCCCATACATTTAACAAGAATGTCAAGACCAGGGATCTCAACGAAGGGGACCTCGTACTCAAATAAATTTGAGCCCCTATCTTTGATCCAAGAGGGAAACTTAAACCAAATTGGGGTGGGCCATATATAATCAAATCTATTATGACGGGAGGCACCGTTATTATTATGGACCTAGAGGGAAACACTTTCAATACCTCAATCAATTTGGACCAACTTAAAAAGTACTACCCTTAAAAAAATGTATGAAAATAAGAGAGGTTCATTGGATTAAAAAAATGATGAAATTGAATAACCCATGCAAAAGTAAGGGCAACCCGCAAGGTTGAAAACCCGAAAGGGCGGCTTTAGCAAGATAAGGGCATAAAAAAAGGAGTGTGTTAAAATCCAGAGTGGAATCAGACCGGAACTACGTTGTTGCCTGATTTTTTTTCTTTGGCCCAAACCTGTACATAAATAAACCTCTTTCCCAAAACAAAAAATGATAAAAAGAGAAAGAAAAAGGAA
>JAUTBS010112701.1:0-12705 GCA_032361285.1 Aequorea victoria | reverse complement strand
GACGGCTAGTTATGGTGACCACCCACCAGGTCTTTACTGATCGGGCGATAGGATCATACACCGGAATATCCGAACTTGCAGTCCTAATTTAAATCTATCGAAATCAAAAGGTAAACTTTTGAACTCCGTGTAATCAATCAATTAATCCATATTAATAATCTAATCTAAGATTCGTAGGTGATTTTTCGCATAATTCAATAATTTTGGGGAAGAACTAAAACCATTTGGTAAGGGAGTCTAACTGAAGTTTAAGAGAATTTATTGTTGTGGGAACTTACTTTCTTTTGCAATATGCCCCCTTGCCCTTCTCCTATGGAATCAAGACTTACTTCTTCAAAAGGGCATTCTTTCTACTTGTTAATCAACTTTTAATATTCAAATATTAATTTCTAACACAATAAAATTAGGTTAAACACAAGCACATTCATAAGATGAAGAAATCGAGATTTTACGTGGAAGAATCTTAGCGTATGTCATCGGGATAAAAATCACAACTCAACCCAATAAAATTTTACTATGAATCAAAAAGTACAAGACACAAGGAAGAAAGGATTTACACACATTACCCAATGTACACCTAATTCCGTGACTTGAACTAGCTCACCGAGCTCCTTCTTGATTCCATGGCATCCACGAGCTTACGTCTCGATCTTAGTGTGTTACTACGGCTTCGATGCAAATCGGCCAAGAGTGTGATGATGAGTGTGTTAGCCCCAAGATTTTAACGAATCAATTATAGATTTTAATGATAACAAACAAAGCCTTTAAATGATTAAACAAGCTCAAAAGTTTTATACATAAAGCTTAAATGATTTCAAACAATATGTTAGTTGATCATATTCAATATATCGTAATTATTGATCATATCTTGTCATATATATCTCACTTAAACGCCGAAATATACCTAAGTGTTTATCTAATAGATTAACTCCATTAAAGGGCTTAACTTTGTATTTAACATTGATTTAAGTAATTTTAGGTACTTAAACAAGCATTCAAAGAGTTTCCCAAACAATACCTAACCTTTAAACCACTCCCAAGCAGAGCCTAAATCACCAATGTCAAAACAGAGCATTTTGAGTCAACCCATACCCTCTGTTGAGTCAACCCAAACACATCAAACCATAATATTCTATAACAAGAATACACATGAGTCGACCCAAGTCCATTTTGAGTCGACCCACACAAATCATGCTCTCTGTATTTGTTAACAGGCGAAGGCCTGAGTCGACCCAAGTCTCTCTTGAGTCGACCCAAGCATAAACCACTCTCTATAGTTTTAACAGGCGTAGCTTTGAGTCAACCCACCCTTTTCTTGTGTCGACCCAAGTACCTCTTATCCTCTGGTGTCAACCCAAAGCATTCCCGAGTCAACCCAAGACCAAAAAACCTGCCAGAGTCGACCTATGTCAACCCAGACATCGACCCAGCACACTACATGCCACCATGAGTCGACTCAAGTCCATTGTGAGTCGACCCAATTCCATGAACATTGCCAGAGTTGACCTATATCAACCCAGACATTGACCCAGTGCCTATTTTGATATCGTGAGTCGACCCAATACTACAGTGAGTTGACTCAAACTCAAAAACACATGCCAGTATCGATATGTCACGACTTAGATCTTGACTCAAGTGTAAAGTGTGAGTCGATCCAAGTGCCATATGAGTCAACCGAGACACCATGATCCAAGTGCTCATTTCTCTTTAATCTCACTCGTTCTCCTTGTGGTTTTCCCCTTTTGGAGGTATTTAATGAGATTGGTGGCTATCTCTCTCATTCTATATATACATTTGTATGTGTTGTAATTTGGCAGTCCAATTTTTGGTAGCAGACATAAAGAGAGGGAGATTGGGAGAAAAAACAATTAAAAAATTGGTTCTCACTTTTTGTATTTTTGATTAAAAAAAGGTATAGAGTGTTTTGTGAATTTTTGGCTAGACAAAGATTCTCGAAGTTTGTGGAAAAATAAATATATTATTTTTTTGGGTATAAAAGTTTTAGCAGACGGGTCTCAGACACGAAGGAGGATCGTAATCCACACTGCATTCTTCGTACTGTGCAGACGGGACATACGCGAGAAGATCGCCGAGTCGTCTCAACGGATTAGTTGCAGTCACAAAGATCAAATCAACCAGATCTCTAAAGGTATAAAAATTTATTTTTGCACCTTTTATACATGTTTGATGTATTTTTATCTACATGCTTGTATCGAGATCCTCGGCCCCAACACCTAAGGTTTGGATGAAACTCTAACCAAGTAATGAGGATTTTGTATTTAGATTTACATTTTTGACATTTAATTCAACATTTTGTATAACTCGGGCTATTGATTTGTTAATCAATCGATGTTCATTTCATGTTTTCACTGCCGTCTTCGTTTTCTGTACTTACGATGACAGAGTTATACAATTGTGTTATTTTCTATGAATGTGATTGATACGTGAGATAAATCAGGCTACGACGAGATGAATCTTGCCAAAATCTTTGAGGATGATCTGTGTCTGTCAAAAATAATATATGTTGGGTTTTTAATCAAATTTATTCTCTTGTTGATTCTGTTGCGGCTTGTAGTCAAAATGTATCTTGATTGAATTAAATTGATGAATATTTATTTTAAATGTATTTTTATAATTGCAAAGTTATGGTGAATTCCTAACCTTAGGTGTCTTTTTCATTTATAAAAAACCTTTAATTTTAATCGCTTTTTGTTTAATTAGTTAATCACATCAACTCTTTTGTTTGAATTGAATTGAGAATTATTCAAGATTCAATATAATTAAGTTTTTTTAGTTCCTTCGGAACAAAACTCTGTCTTAACAGTTATTCTACGGAGAAGTAGTTACTATCTTATTTTTATAAATTTATTTTTGGTGTAAAAAATGAGCCATCAAATTTTGGCGTCGTTGCTGGGGATAATTAGTACAGTTATTTATTTTATGATTATTTTTTTTAATTCATAATTAGGATTACTTATGTCAGTATAGTTAAACTTGTCATGTTGATTTCTTGGTGTAGGTTATTATTGAATTTAAACAACTAGAAATTCGAACACAACGGAATCAGGTATCCGCTCCATACGCACTATGAGGCATGATCTTGATTAAGACCCAAAAGATGATTTGTTTGAGATTATGTGCCAAAATAATTTGTAAGCCCCAGATTATAAATATAAATAGGCCCAATTAGATAATTGAGACCGAATGAGAATTAATTCTCTAGCCTAAAATAAGAAAGGCCGAAAAACTTAAATTTGGCCAAAAATTTTAAAATTTACCCAAAACTCATTTTAATCCTTATGAATTAATTAAATAATTAATAAAATAGATAAAATAGAGTTTCTAGAATCCCTTGATCTTCATTGAATAGTGAAACATGTGCATAGAAGAAGAATTGATGGGAGAAGAGTGATGTGATAGTTTTGAGGGGAAAAGAAAAAGAAAAAGAAAAGAAAAGAAAAAAATGATGGGAAAGTATGAAGATGGCTTCGAAAATTGGACTTCCTACATCATCAAAGTTTTCCAAAGTCTTCAATAAATAGTGAAAAAATAAACATGAAAGAAAAATTGATTAGGGAAGCATAGATGTGACATAAATAAAATAAAAATAAAAGAAAAGTAAAAGTCTTGTCGAAGTACCCTTAATTTTAGAGAATGTGTTCTCCATTAAACAAAACAAAACTTTAAGGCTTAGAAAAAATGAATTGTCCATACCAAACATGGCATAAGAAGTCTTGGAGCCCAAGTCTTGGTTAGGATTCAACCAAACTAGAAGGAAAAAGTAGTTAACTTGAAATTGAATTGGTACTACGTAAGGAGAAAATAAAGAAAAATATGAAAGAAAAATTAATAGAATTTTGGGAAACTTTTTCTCTATATTTTTTTCTAGTCATCAAGATATACACATACATAAATATGTCCGTGGGAGAAGAGAGAATTGATGAGGCCTTTTTTGGAATTAAAGAAAAAAAATAAAAATTGTCAAAATTAATGGAAAAAATGAAATGACCCATGGAAGATTTTTCTTCCAAAGGTCATATCACTCAAGCTAACAATAGTTGATGTTTAACTTAACCCCAAAGAGAACAAACCCCAGTTAGAAGGTTGGTTGAGTTAAAAGGGAACCAAAATTAAGTTAAATGAGGGGTAAATGGGTAATTTCACACCCAATCCCTTACCTATAAATAAAGGCAATTTCCATTTGCACAAGGCACCTTATCTCGCTAGAAATTCGGTGGGAGAGGAGAGAAAAGAAAAGGAAGAAAGAAGGAAAAGAAGAAGGAAGAAATGAGGAACTTAAAGTTTGGGTTCTCTATCCTTCAACGAAGAGACCATCAAGTAAGTAGTTTCGAAGCTCACTTCCAAGATCATTAATCGTCTCACACCTCTCATCCCTCCTCAAAATAAAAGAAGATAAGAACATGAGAAGAACACCTAAGGAAGGATCTTGAATCTAAGAAAGATGAACTTTCTTGATTCAAGATCATGATGGAGAAATACATGGAGACTTGTGGAAAAATTAATAAAAATTTATAGCATAATATATAATATAATTTTAATGTCGTTAAAAATAATTCTAACATTGGTAAGAGGGTAAAAAATAAAAAAGAAGAAAGAGACCTCCTAAGAATGGACTAAACAGTGAACTTAAATTCCCATCTCAGATTTTTCGTTGTAGCCAAATAAGGTCTAATTGAAAATTTATTTCAAAAAGAGTTAGCGTAGCATGTTATTAACATGTGTGATTTTTTATTGGATCCAAAAATATGCTTTAGAACCCGTATGCTATTTTTGGATTTTCTGCGTTGGAGTTGCAGGATGACAGACCATTTTGAGAAATTTTAATTAATTCCATAAAACTCCCCGAGAGATGTTCCATATATGGAAAGAAAGGTATAATGGTCTATTTTTTCCCGAAAATAATAAACCTCACTTTCATTGTACGAATTTGGAGAAAATAGAATTCTCCCAAATAGGGACATTTTTAGACAAATTCTGCCTCATGGATTTTTAGAGGTCTTTCTGGTGAGCTATGGCTCTCTGATTCTACAAAACAAATGTATCTAACATCCTATTATACTTTATGTAAATGTTCTAAAATTTTCGGAGAAGGTTTAGTAATTTAAAATGAATTTCAAATGGGTGAAACAGAATCTGAAAATGAAGAAAAATATGGTTTAACAAAGTTTTAAGCAAACCTAAGTGCCTAAACCTATGTTAGGGATGTTGGGGACCATGGGGGTACCAAGAGTGGTTAAATAAGATATTTTTGAGAGAGTATGACCTCACATGCACATCCCCAAAAGCATGCATGGGTCACTTTAAATAAAGAAGTTAAGTATCGATCGAATTTATGTGTTAGGCTATGCGAGAACCGAAAATCCGAAGTGAACCAGAAGACGTCATTTGAGTCGAGCTGATTTGATGTAGATTTTCTTTATCACTAGATTAGTGTTATAAATATGTGAATGGTTAAATTCTTTATGCTTTTATGATATATGATTGGAAAAATGAATGATGGTTTTACTTGCGGAAAAAAGTTATCCTTATGAACTTATGTTTTATGAAACAATCCATGAACCTATTTTGGAACTTGAAATGATCTTTGAAAATATGTACTAGAACATGAGAACTATGATAATATTAATTTCATATAAGATGTGTTGAGTAAGAGTGAAAGATAAGTTAATTGATGCGAAAAGAGAAAACTAACTTCTAAAAGTTATGAAAATTCTATAAAATGATCTATGAACATATAAGGAAGAACTTAAATAAAAGTGTGGATGAATGATTAATGGATACAATATGTGTATCATGTTAACCTTGATAGATGTCATGGCGGGTGCCATGTGATGGGTATGTCGCACAATCGTTCGTGGGCATATGTCATGTTATTATATATGTATATTGTGGATAAGTCACGGAGGAAAAAAATATATCACACACCTGATAATACATGGATATATGTCCTAACTCTATCACTGAGCATTGTTAAGTGGCCCATTCAATACTCTTTAGCCCTGTCCACTAAATTTGCGGGATATTCGGAGATTCGGTACTACAACAACTCCTGGTTGGGATGTTAATACAATTTAAGGCTCCATGAGAAAATATGATAAATAAATGGCTAAATATGTTAGCACTGCTAAGTGGATGTGTGGAATAAAAAGACATATTTATCACTACTAAGTGAATAAACAAAAATAAAATTAAAAATCTTCTGTTGAGAGGTGGTTATTGGAAATCTTTTACTGAGAGGTGATTGTTAGAAAATCCTCCACTGAGAGGTGATGATATTATGGATATGGAATTCCTCCATTAGGAGGTGAATGATGATAAAATAAAAGATTCTCTTTTAAAAGATAATGAACGAAAAAAGATGATGAACAACTCTTTTAAAAGAGATAACGATTTTTGGAGAACTTTATTATATATCTTTATCCTCTACTAAGAGAAATAGCAAAATTAAGATGAAGAATAATGAAATATAAAAAATGGATTAAGTCTTGGAAAACTCTCTTATGAGGTGATTTGTGGAAAGATGAAACTTGGAACCTCTTGTGATAAAAGTTATGTTATGCGAAAAGTTATCCTGTTTTAAACTGATGAACAGTTTTCTTCCATTGTGCAATTTATAATACCGTTGCTAGTGATTTGTGAGCTCGTGGATTATAGCTCACCCCCACACAAATCTTTGTAACAGGTACAGGCAAATGATGTGTGCGGTCAGGTCCACTGTGAGGTTTGGGTTTGGGTCCATAGAGATATACTCTACCGAATGTGTGATGCAAGTTGTGTTATGTAAAGAAAAAAAATATGAAGAATTCCTTATTTGTTAACAGAATTTGGGTTGAAGATGAAATGTAAGATGGTTTAGTTTTGTTTCCTCGCATTCTGTTCCCGGTGCCTCGGGAAAGGCCGTGACACCGAAAGTCGACAAGCTGAGCTGAGCCAAAAATTACATGCCTAAATTTAGGATGGTCCATTGTGAACATAGAGAAACGGTGAGTCGTATTTGGAAAAATATGTGTCAATGGTTGTAGCCCATTTTCTTTATGCTTTGGCTATGCAACAATTTATGTTAATGAGGCTTGTGGCCGTTAAGCCCATGTGTTTGATCTCAGGTTATGTATGAAGAAGAAAAAACATGGGCCCTTATTCAATGTTGTGCATGGTAAGGAGATTTGTATTGATCCTCTCCTCAGGTGTCGTGCCCAGTGTTCGGGGTGGGGATTGACACGGATCTCCGGTTCCCACACCACTTAGCACATGAACACGACCAAATTTTAACTTTGTAAATCAAAGTGACTCATGCATGCTTGTGGTGGTATGCAACTGAGGTACCTTTCTTTTAAACACTTCCCCTTTAACCACTCTAGGTTCCCTTATGGTTCTCAAAATCTCTAACTTAGATTCAAGTAGTTAGACTTACATAAAGGCTTCATAATCTGTCCCACCACTTATAAATTGATTTAGAATTACTAAAAATTCATGAAAAATTCATAAAAAATTCTAAAAACATTCACAGAGCTAGATTAAGATCTTATCTAAATTTTTAATGAAGAAACCAAGACCTAAAAGTCTCACAGGTAGGACTAGAAATTTGTGGAACACAAACTATTCAAAAACGGACATATTTGGGAAAACTTAGTTTTCTCGAAATATGACTATCCATATTGGGATTTATAAATTTTAGGTGAAACTAGACCCATGTACCTTTCTTTAAATATATGGATTACCTCAAGGGTAATTTTCTAGAATTTACTAAAATTTCCCAAATGTGATTATTTTACTGCCATACAAACGCAGAATGTTCAAGAATTGCATAGGGGTTCGAAAATTTATTTTTAGGAATAACCAAAACTCATACATGCTAAGGAAATTGTAAAATAGCTCCAACAGAAATATGTTTTAATTTTACTAAAGTTTGGTCTTCACAGAAATTCCTAGATGAGCCAACTAGCCACTGTTATGCACTAAACTAAGGAGTCTTCTACTTTCATCACCTTCCTTTCCTCTTTATGCATGGAAGCTGTCACACACCAATTTGGAAAAGGTGATCGGTCATGGATCATGGGCCTTGGCCCAATAAATTAAGAAAGCCTAAATATGCAATTAGCTAACCATATGCTAATTAATATAAATTTTTAAGGATTTAATCAATTAAAATTCATAAATATAAATGTGGGACAAAATAACCCAACTATCTCATCAATGTACCTCAAGATCTCATCATAAATGTTTAATTTTTTCAAATACAGAAGCAAAAAACATAAATGCATGCATGTCCTAAAGGTCGCATCCTGGATCCCATGAAGCAACCGAATCTATCAAGAAAGCTTCATCACTGGTTACCTGAAATGGTGAGTACAACGGCAGCTAAAGCTAGTGAATGAAAGCATGCGTAGTAATATACAGTTCTAAAACAAGGGATTTAAAATATACTTTTAACTGAAACATAATCATGACAAGATATAAGTAGTATAGATAAACAGGGTGATCACACAATCTATCACTTTCTTTCTGTTCAAAATATTTATATTTTTTTTTCTTTCGTGATCTCGTTAACAAGACAAGTCACAAACATATACCTCAAACAGAACAGCAGAGGTGTCCATAACAAATACATCGCATAAAAATGCCAACACAAATCCACGCATATAAAGATATGCCAACAGAAATCCACGCATATAAAGATATGCCAACAAGACATAATAATGTCAATAATAATAGACTAGCGAGATGATCATCAATACATGTATGGAAAACCACCAACAATCACAGGATCCTCCTAGGTAAATAAGTAACCAGTGCCAAATATCATAAACTCGGGGCAGCTTTGGCCCATTGATTCCAACTTTGAACAAGAGTCACCTCAGGATGGCGCCTGGATCTTTTTCCAGACGATTTCAGTTCAGGTCACCAGAAGCTCCAGACTGTCACTTAAACTGTTGAGCGACTAAGGTTACTACATGATTCAAAACGAGTCTTTTTCCTAGCAACCAGAGTCACCTTCATAGAAGGCTTTTCCCTAGACTTCATCGTGGTCCCAATAAAGAAGTCACATGATTGCTCCATAATAGATGAGAAAATATTTTATATAACTCATAAGCAAAATATTTATACCATGATTTTGGTAAGAGAAAACTAATACAGTGCATAAAAGCATTAGAAAGTATATACACTTTCTTTTGTCAATATAATTTGGGAATATGATAATTTTATTGAAAGATACATAGCATGTAAATCACTCACCTGATATTCAATGCAATGATGATATGAACTATGAGGCAATGGTAGAATCTACGTCACCCTAATTATGCAATGTAATAGGGCACAATTAAAAAATAAGCTAAATAATTCAATTTTAGCTACCAAATGAACCATTTCCCTATTTATAAACTTTACTCTTTGGTTTTTATGTTGAATTAATCTTTAATTAATTTAATTTATTATTTAAATTAATATCAAAATAGAGCCTGAGCCTTTAGGATTTATTTCAGAACATTTTTTAATATTTTTCGATGTATGGGTCGACCCAAGTGGTCACTGAATCGACCCAAATGTGTTATAAGCTGCATGTGAGTCGACACAGAAATGATGTGTGTCGACTCAAGGGCAAGAGGGTCTCGGCACATGGCACTCATGTTACTGTGCATCGACTCACAGGGCTCGTAAGTCGATCTAAGACCAAACAGAGGCAAGGGTCGACACAGCCAAGCCTATGTGTCGACCCAAGGCAGGTCATGACATAGGCAGTACGAGTGGGTCGATACATCAGTCGACCAAAAGCTTGCGTGAGTCGACTCAATGGCATCATGAGTCGACTTAAGCTCACAGCAGAGACCATGAGTCGACACCACAGGGCTGTGATGAGGTAACCAGTGATGAGGCTAGATGATGGACTCGAACGCTGCATAGGATCCAGGATACGACCTCTAGGACATGCATTTATCTTTCGCGTTTGAATAAATAAATATTGATCAATGGATGATTAGAATACTATTGTTGAGATGTTATGGACTATTTTGTCCCACATTTATGTTATGAATTTTAATTGATTAAATTCCTGAAAGTTTATATTAATTAGCATATGGTTAGCTAGTTGCATGTTTAGGCTTTCTTGGTTCATTGGGCCAAGGCTCATGATGCATGGCCGATCACCTTTTCTAAATTAGGGTGTGACATTATTAATTTTATTTGCTAGTATACCAAATAATTTAAATTTGGTAATCAATGATTGTAGATGTTACTGAAATTAAATTGTCATTAATTAAATTTTACTAAGCGTGTATTGAAAACTTAACACAAAGAATCACATTATTTTCTATATAACTCGACAAACAAGAATTCTTATCGTAATGATCTGAGATAATTAAATTGGAGTACAGTTATAATTATTTAGTGAAATTAATAACAATTAAAAGAATTAGAAATATATCATGAGATGTTGATATGTAATTTCTTAATTCTTTTAGAAGCCAATTTAATATTATCCTTGGGTTCCCAGTGTAGTTCATAATTACAGATTTGATCCCTCTCCTCAATTGACCTAATCTATAAGTATGGGGCTTAGGCTTATATTTTCATAATAGAGGGTTAGGGTTTTGAGAGATCATAATTTGAGAGAGAAGCGGCAGCTAGTTTTGGTGACCACCCATCAGGTCTCAATTGATCGGGCAATCAGATCATAAATCGAAAGATCCGAGGTTGCAGTAGTAATTCAAATATATAAGAATTAGAAGGTAATTTTTTAAACTCTGGGTAATCTAATATTACCCCTATTAATGATTTAATCTAAGATTCATAGGCAATTTTTTGCAGAATCCAACAATCTCTTGTGGTATATGGGGTTCTGCTCCAGGTACGGGAATCTTCATCAGTCTTTCCATTGCTTCCCACAAGTTATAGGCTTCTCCTCGAAACATGAAGGTGATCATATCATCTCAGTTATTTTCAGCTACTCTTAGCCTATCCATAATGCGTACTGCATCTTTCGACCAATTCTTTACTTCAGTGGGATTTGTAGTCCTGTTGAATTCCTTAGCTCCCAAATCATTGAACTGTTTTACTAAGGAGTTGTCATCCCTTCTAACTTATATACCAATCATCATGGTATTTGTCTCAGTCAGTCTTTCAATAGACTCTAGGATTCTAATGGCTTGCTCCAGTTGGTTAGGCTGCCCTACTGGTTGAGATCCCTCTTATCCCTACCCATTTGATTGTTCAAGGAAAAATGATGCTCTGTTAGAGTTCTCCATTCTCTACATTATAAACGAGAATTTTTATTACTTTATGGTTCAATCACTAGAACCCATTTACATTCATATATAACTTATGTTCACACAACGGTTCATGATTAGGGCAACCTTTCCTAATCTCAACACTTGTAAGACATCATGATTATTATCCCAAGTATAACCACTCACCAAGACTTATAGGGTTGTTTTCCACCAGTCTGATAACCCACTATGACTTCCAATAGGAACCTATGCCTGCAGAACATGTTTTCAATTGGTCCTCAAAGCTAGTTAAACAGACGTTCGAAGACAAGAGTACGACATCCCAAAGTCCTACTCATACTTAACTACCCTCAGCTTAATGTCTACCATAGTACCAGACTCCACCGTGCCTAAAAAACCTATAACCTATAGCTTTGATACCAAAATGTCACAACCACTTTCCTAACGGTACTTAACATACTCGAAAGGGTGCGGCACAGGCTCATCTAATTAAAATTAACATTTCTAGTTTTGGGATGCACTCCGCATCACCATTAAATCATTCATGCAAGACATGTTAATTATCTCTTAGGACCAAAGTCCATAGGTTACTAAGGGACACTAAATACTCAAAATTATAAGTTATGTAATATGTAATATTCAATCCCAACCACACATACACAAGCATCATTGATCATCTCTCGATCATAACAACCTTTTTAACTATTACAATCCAATTGAATATTAAACAAAATGACTTTTTCAAATATTCTTCCTCTTGGCACTAAGTGGACTGACCTCTACCCAGAACCGATATCTGCAACTAAAAAGGTTACAAAATAATGGGCTTAGCATTATAATAAAATGAGACATAAAATAATATTTCTCAAAAAATATGATTGAAAAGTAGTTTCACAGATTGGCGAGAATAGTTCTCATATACCACATGCATTCATACTTGAATACTTTTTATCAACTGAAACGAGGAAGCTCAATGCCAAAGTGTTATAATTTGAAACAACGATTTTTATATAATACATAACATCCAACTCACGCTCTATAGTGTTCAAGTAATAGTTTTTCTCACGACCGGAAGTTCCGACGCTACCATAACCTCTTTAAGAAATGAGGGTTGTTGTCCCAATAATCAACCCAAAGGGGGGTGAATGGGTTGTTTGGCAAAACTTAGTATCTTTTTGCAAAACTCTTTATTTGTTAAAAACAGTTGAAGAATTAGATGAATGAGTATGATAGACAAAGAGTTTAAAGGAAAGAGATACAAACAGAATTTATAGTGGTTCGGTCGACTCGACCTACATCCACTCCCCAAGAGCCTTGGAAATTCAAATCCACTATAACTGATTCTTGGATGGGCGAATCGAAGCCACGTACACCTGATTCTTTACTTGGTGAATCGCAACCACTTCTTTTTCTGGCAAAGAGAAGCACCTTCTTTTTATGGCAAAGAGGAGCACCTTCTTTT
>JAUTBS010112590.1:0-12706 GCA_032361285.1 Aequorea victoria | reverse complement strand
CTTAATTCCTTGTTTACTTTCAAACTATTCAAACACAAAATATTAATTCAAACTCTTCAAACACAGTAATATTCATACTTATTTATACTTAATAGCTTATTTACTTAATATTTAAACTATTCAAACACAATAATATTTATACTTAATAGCTTATTTACTTTTGATAAATATAAACTGAACGATCAACTATGACCGATCGAGACAAAAACTTGATAGATATTATAACCGACAGACTGATTAACAAAATAAACAACTAAAGTTACAGATGATTAAAATAACTATTCTGATGACCGATGGCACGACATTAGGCCAAATGTGCAGGCCAATTTATAGAGCACTTGAAAAATATCTGAATAAATGTGCTCGATCAGACCATATGCTCGGTCAGTTAGTCAAGACAACCGAGTCAACGCTAATAAAGGAAGTTCTGTAATCAACGTCGATGATCTCTCCCGAGATCACTCGGGTAAGCATCACATCGGTAAATCAAGGATCAACTCTTATTGCGTATCTCAATAATCACGTTCGGATCGGTAAAATAAATAATCAAATTATTACGTATTCTGAGAATTACGCTCGAAAGCGACAAATTAGGAGTCAACATCTACCGAATTTCGAAATTCACGCTCTTACCTCTCTCTATATATCTAGTGCCCATACTCTTAAGAGGTACGCCGTTTTATCTCATTCTACATACATTATTGCACTTCTACTTTCAGTTCTACATATTATAGTTCGACATTATTGCTTATTCGTTGACTTAAGTATCGAAAGATCTTAGGTTGGTACTCCACCAGTACCTAAATTATGATATTTTGCAAGTCATTGCAGGTCTCGATGAGCCGTTCGGATTCAAGCACCAACAACTTTCAATACTAATTATATATAATCGTTATAAATTATATAGAAAAATAATATTGTTCAATTTGATACAAAATCAAAAAGGCTAATTTTTTACTCAAACAACTATTTTTTTTTTTATCTGAAACAATTAGTTTAAAAAAGCTAGCTTCAAAATTAATTTGCCAAAGGAACTACTTTCAACTCAAATAATTGTTTAATTAAGCAAAAAAGTAAAAAAAACTAACTTTAAAATTAGTTACCAATCAAGTTCTAATATTATTATAAAAAAGTAAATTATTTTTTTTCATATTATAATTCAATTTTAATGCCTATAATTAAAATTCAATACATTCATTTAGAATCAAAAAATTAAAAGGGTATTTTCTTTTGTTAAATGAATGTATTTTAAAAATCACTAAAAAAATTTAAGTTACCGGACAATTTATTTAGTTTTATTTTAAAATATAATAAAATAAAAAAATGTAAATTACCAATTAAATCAATAAATTAAAAAGAATCCGACTTCAGGCAAGTTTGGGGAGCTAAATTGCGCCGTGTAGTCCGACTTATTACGGGTCAATTTTTATTAAGGGTGTAATTTTGATCCGGGCACGGTGGGCCGGCCCGGGACCGACACTGCAGCAGCTCGGCTCGGCCACGAGGACCCCTGGGTGGGTCTGAATTTTGAAGCCCGCGGCCCGGTTCGAGACCCGAGCCAAAGGCCCGGACAACGACGTCAAAACGATGGGACCCGAGCCATAGGCACGAAAAACGACGTCGTTTTGACCGATCTCATGGGCCTCGGGCCAAAATATCTGAGTTTCGGCCCAGCCCGCACAGTAACAGACTGAATGGTGGGCTCAGGCCGGACCAGTAACCGTCGGGCCGGGCTAAAATTACACCTATAATTTTTATGATCCGAACTGTTTATTTTATTGTCTTTAATTATAGGTTAATTATGCAAAAAATTAAGTTGATATGATATTATTAACTGACTGAACAAATCACTGTAGTGTTTAAAAAAAATAAATGATGAATAATATTATTTATTTTTTTAACACAAATATAATTTATTCAATTAATTTATAATATTCATTTAAATTAACTTTTTATATTAGTAATTTACACACTACTACAAAAGTATCAAAATAGGCGCGTAATAAGCGGGAGTAGACGATGCTGCTGGTTCCCCAAACTTCGCCAAATTCAATTAAAAAACACTGCTTTACACTTTTTCTCTGAACTTTCCTCGTTCTTCCCGCTAGTGACCAAAGTATTTGAAGCATTCCGAAATCCCATGAAATGGTTCCCAAAGCAGCAAACAATCAAAATCGATCATCCCTTCTCTCCTTATTCTGCTTTCTACAACAAGAAGGCAAAAAAGCCGAAGGCAAACGCCCAGCCATGGCAGAAACTCGGAGCTTTTCTGCTGCTTCAGAGACTAAATCCTCTTATGGTTCTCAAAACACCAAAACCAAAACCAAAACCAAAACCAAAAGAACTCGAAAGAAATCCGGAAATACAGAGACGACGAAGCAGAACAACGATCGTAGCTCGACTCGGACTGGGACAGGCAATGCCCGAGAGAATCGACTCGGTCCTTCTCCGTCGCCCCCCTATGAGCGCAAGAAATCACTCGGTGTTCGAGTCATCCGTGGCCGAATCTACGATTCCGAGAACGGCAAGTCCTGTCACCAGGTACGTAAATCAAAACCCTAATGTTTGAATTTAAACACAAAACAGCGCATGCGGGGGTATATGTTTGTGTTTTATTTTTGTTGGGTTGGGATTTGGAAGTGAAGTGTTGAATGAGAATATTGGCTCAGTGTCGGCAAAAGACAAGCGATTTTGCGGTATCATGCAAGAACCAGAGCGAGAATAAACAATGTACCTTCCATTTCTGTCACATGTGCCTCCTCAACAGGTTCACATTTCTCTTTCTATATTTTCTGGGTGATTCTAACACTTGTTTGGATTGAGTGATTTGGGGAGAAAAGAAAAGAAATGATTGTGAGAGAGATGAAGAGAAATAGATTGATATTTTTCTCTTAAAACTCTTTTTTTTTGGGAGAGATTTAGACAGAAAAGAAACTTTCTAAATGCCTATATTTCATAATACCGAAATACACACCACTTTACTTTCCACACAAAATGGAAATACGACACTAGGTTGCCAAACACTGGTTTGGTTTGGGACGAGGAAACCCAGCGGGAGGGGTGGGGGAGACAAGTACGAGAGTGATGGAGGAGAGGGAGGGGTGAGGTAGATGAGTGGGAGAGTGATTGAGGGAGAAGATAGGGAGAAGAGAGGGGGGAGTGTGATAGAGGAGATGATGAGAGAATGAGAGAAGAGGTGGAGATGGTGGGGCGGTGAGGTGGTGGCTGGAGAGGAGAGAGAGAGAGCGGGAGAAGAGAGGATACAAGGAGGAGGGGACGAGAGGGGGTGGAGGTGGTTACTAGAGTTGGTAGAGGTGGCTACTAGATTTGGCGGAGGTGGCAGGGTTGGTGGGGGTGGGGAGGATTAGGGATTGGAGGTTAGGGATGATGGTATAGTGGGTATTAAGGACGTATAAAGCAAAAAAATAAGATTTTAAAATTTTAAAATGGGTGTACTTAAGGTGTGTACTCAATATTTTGAATATTTTTTGTGGAGTATTTAGACACCCATATATTTTGCTAATAGAGTTGAAACGTGCAATGCATCTTCTCTTCCTGTTATGATGATATTTGTTTCAATTTACAATTTTTTAAGGTCAAGGCTTTTTTCCCTTTACATATTTCTCTCTCTCTCTCTCCCCCCCTTATAGCTGGTCTTGTTTGGTCTGTTGCCGTGGATTAGATATGGAGAGCAAGCAGAAGAGATGGCAGCATTGGGTGATTGGAAGTGTCCCAAATGCAGGGGTATTTGTAATTGCAGTCAGTGCATGTAAGTGCTCATCCTGCAAATATGGGAAATGCCTGTTTCAGACTTTTTAAGTTTTTTCTGTTTTCTTCTTCATATTTGCTATTGTTGAAAGTTTACCGATAAATTTGAAAATTCCTTTCATAGGAAGAAGCGAGGTTATTGCCCTACTGGGAGGCTTGTGGATGCTGCAAAGGCAACTGGGTTTTCTTCAGTTTCCGAGATGTTGCAATTAAAGAAACCTGAGGATGTCAGGGAAGTTGCAGGAGCATCATCAAAAAAGGAGATTGCTTCAAAGGAGGTCTGATGATGGCTATTTGGTTTTTGGTTTCCAACATAAAGGTTTTATTTATTTATATTTCTTTTCTTACACAAATGACCGCGAACATAATTGCTTTTGTAGGATGAGGGAGTGGCTTTGACAAGAAACCGGAGAAAGGAAAATGGCTTTGACGGAAAAAGTTACTCAAACTCTAAACGTAAAACTAGTGGTGATGATGAGAGAAATGAGAATCCCAAGGCAAAAAGATCAAGAAAGAATGAGGGTAGGGAGGAGACAAAAAGGATGACAAAAGATGAAACTGCCTCACCAAAAAAACTGACCTCTTCTAAGGTCAGATCAGATCATAGTTTTCTGTTCTTGCGTAAGGGTCTGTGTTCAATCTTTTGGGAATGCTTGATGAATATATTGCGTTTCTCACTGCTTGTAAACCTTTTATTGATTTTCAGCAGGAGCTTCCAGTAGCTTCAACTAGAGGATGTAAAAGAGGAAACTATTTTGATGGAGAAAGTTATTCAAAAGTACAACCCAAGCCTTTGAAACCGTATGGCAATGAGAAAGAAAGTCAAAATGGGAAGTTAAGAAAATTAAGAAAGGCTGATGAAATTGACGATTCAATAGAAGGCAACAAGGATATTACTTCCTTTACAGAGAAAAGAAGTCCCAAGAAACACCCGATTTCAAAACAAGTTCTTCGTAAAGAAGGAAAGACATGCAGAAGGGATGATGATTTCCTATTTGAAAAAAAAATGAAGTCTGATAAGCAGGGTCCCAAGAAAAAAAAAACAAAAAGGGTTGGACAAGATAGAAGACAATGAGGCAAAAATGACCAGTAAAGGTGCAGCCAAGTATAAGCAAGTCAATGGCTTTCACAATTGTCAGAAGAAGACTACAGATGTACAAGGCAAAGTTTCTAATGCTGAAATCCCGATGTCTCCAGGCATTGAATTAACAAGTGTTGCTAACATTGACCTGCCTGCTGAGGATATTGGCCATGCCTTGCAATTTCTAGAATTTTGTGAAGCTTTTGCAAAGGTTAGTGGAATATTCATTTGATCTAGTATATCAAACCCCTTATTAAGTTTGAATCTGACCCTTTGCATTTTGGTGAAGTTGTCATTGTACAAGTTCTTTCTATTATAGACTACCTTGAAATTTTATTTAATTTTATTACTTTTTTACACCTTATTGGCTTACGGGTTGATTGCTTCATTTCAAGTTTTCCTGTGAATTATTCGATTATCATTCGTTGAGTTCTACTGAGCTCATGGTTTTTTATTTCTGATGGAAAGGGACTAACTTCAGTTTTAAAAGCCAATTCCATGTTTCTACTTTTCCTGGTAAAGTCGGCATGTAACTGCTTCAGAGCATCTAAACTTCCTAGTGATTATCATTTTGTGTAAATGTCTTGATGCTTGATTGAATTAGTTTATTTCTGTTATTTTTGGATTGAAAAATAATCCATACTTAAAATTCGAAGTTACGATTCCTAATATATGTGGTTTGAAATTTTTTATGCTGATTTCTGTAAAAAAGACTCTGGATGTTCATCCAAGACTTGGTGCTCAGTTCCCATCCTTGCATCGATGCATCTACCCCTTCTTTTGTATTCATATATACGGGCACGAGAGACCACACTTGCTCAGTAATTTAACCCATGTCATTTTCTTGAAACCTTGTTGTTAACCATTAGGTTCTTGATCTAAAGAAAGGACAGCCTGAATGTTTGCTTCGAGAATTAGCAGGTAGACGAAGTTCACGTTGGAGCCAGGGTTCATCAATTGTTCAGTTTCATATCAAATTGCTCTCCGTGATACAAAAGGATTCAGGAAAAGAGTAGGTTCCTTTATGTTATTTCTAAAATGAGTCTACAGGTTTTAACTTACTAAATCGGTTGGCTATCCCAAAAACAAATATCTGCAGATATTCCTCTTTGAAAATTGAAGGTAGGAATTCATGGTTGCAAGCTCTTAATAGATGCATCTCTGAATCCCAGTATCAATCAAAAGAACTGTCGTTGGATTGTTTTAATTTGGCGGCTGATGGATATGGAGAGTTAAGCTATTCAATGAAGCTCAGACTCTTGAATTTTCTATGTGATGAAGCACTTGGCACTGCGTAAGTGATAGTTTGTTGCTCTTAAATTTGTTCTTTCATCTTTCTTCGTTTGAGAATATATTTGTGAACACTTTTTCATTATTTTCCAGAGAGTTAAGGAGTTGGATTGATGAGGAAAACTTGGAATTTGTTGAAGAAGAGAAAAAAGCAAAAGAAAAGGTCCTTGCTAAAAAACAGAAGGTAATTAACTCTAATTTAGCAAATCATCTTTGAGAGCATATGTTTAATTCTAATTTCCTATTGGTCTATTGTAGCAAAAACATTTATAATATCTGATCCAAATATGATGTGCTGTGTAGGAGAGGAGCATGAAAATGAAACTGCAGGATGAGGTGGTTAGAGCAATTCTCACGAGAAATGGGTCTCCTCTTTCTGTTTCTGAATATCAGCATCTGATGTTAAAGATAAAGGCAGAAGCATCTCAAAATCTCGTAGAGACTCTTGAAGATAATGACCCAGTGATGAAAAGTACGTTCTGCTCCCTAATTCAATACCCGAAATGGGCTAATGTGTGATGTCTACTGGTCATATTGATTGTACGTGTTTCCTTTTTATTTGTCCTCCCGTGAGTTTATTTCTTTATTATTCATTGTCCATTTTGTATATACTTTTTTTTATTAATTTTTCACTCCCAATTAGGATTTCTTTAGTAGTCCTAGTCCTTGTGGTCCGACATGATTTCAGGTTGTGAATTATTGAAGGCGAGTAGGCTTCCTTTTTTGATAAGTAAAAGATGAGTAGGCTTCCTGATGGTGCTTTATGAGAAGAATGGCAAGTACTAAGGTGGTGCCGAACCACTGAAAGGGGTATGTGTGATAGGCAGGCTTGGGGTGTGTTGGGCGCGGAAGCAATGCCCGCAAAAGACCTTTGATAGAAACAAGAACGATAGAGTAACTCAAGACGAACAACACCAACAACATAAGCAAGAATCAAGAACGCAAATAAGAACAATGAGCACAAGATATACGTGATTGGGCGAGATGCCTACGTCCACGCGTTATGAGAATCAATCCACTATAGTGCAAATACGGATTACAAAGCTCTCCTTTTTGCCTCTCTCTGGTCCTTTTTTCTCTGAAAAATAACTCTTAAGTGTTAACCCTAATGTATAACAGGGCTCGTATATATATGGGGTTGAAAAATTAACCTAAAACATTAGGTTTCTAAAGAAAACGTAACCTAGAACATCCGCAGCGCCGTCCGGATGGACTTGACCACCATTTGAACACTGTAATCCCTAGATCTCTCCCGTGCTGGGCCGTCTGGATGCCCCTTACCTCTGTCCAGACGGTCGTCTGGACGGCAGTGAATCCCGTTCGGACAATAAACTCTGTAGACACCCTAATTTTGACTAAACTGCACATTAGGCTTATCCGGTCTATCTCCAATGATGACTATATGCACAAATTCGCGTCGAAAGGAACTCCGTACAATCACAAGAGTCAAGGAAACACCCCAATACACTCCAATACACCCAAAATACCAAAATACCCAAAAATACATTATTTACAACCTTTTAAATTAGGCATGCGCCACTTCCAAGTAGTGCACACCATTTTTTCTGAACCCAATGCGCGCCATCACTTTTTTAAAACCATAACCACACCATATCAAATGCAACCAGGCGTTTGCCACCTACAACCTGGGCTCCAGTGTCGGCTTAAGCCCTAGGCAGCTTAGGTGCTTGCCTAGAGCATTTCAAACAGTAGGGGTCTCATTTATTTCTAACTCAAGTATGCTCAGTTTTTGTAAATATGCAATTACTTTTTTCTCTTTTCTGTGTTTTTTCCCCATTTCAATGCAATATTTAAAAAAATAAATTTATCTACTTTGTTTGGTAGGTGAACAATACACACCATGCACTACAAAAAAGTATGATACACTCTACAGTTTAGACCAATCAGAAGATGAGTTTTGCTCATTCACCTTATCAAGTGGGTAAACAAAATCGAACTCAATGTCTTATCTTGATAACTTACAAATGCAGCATGCAACCTTTTTCATTATTATTTCCTTTCTAAATGCATTTTATTTTTGATATAGATGGTTTAGATTTATTTTTGAATTAAAAATTTAACAGAAAATTTGTAAATAGAAGTAAACCTATTGACGTATAGAATTATATAAAAAAATAAATTAATTTTCAAATGCATGCATTACATATATAATTTATACTTTCGATATCTGTATCACTTGTTTTGGTAGATTTTTATAAATTAAAATTAATAAAATCTTATCTACTATCAATTATATCACCAGAAAAGTTAAATGACTTATTAATATTCTCAATTAAAAATGATATTTTATCAAAACTTGGATATAAGAATTTATTCAAAAAATTTACACCACAAAAAAAGAGAAAAATAAATTTTAATTAAACGACATTACAATATAAAAACTTATAAAGGTCTCGAATCAAATTTTTTGCCTTCTGCCTCAAATTAGCTTGAGCCGACTTTGAACCTAGCGCACGCCACCCCCAAAGGTGGCGCGCGCCACCTGCAAAGGAAAATTCGATCCCCTCCACGTGTTAGCACGCCATTAGTCAGCTGTTACACATGATTTTCTATAAATACCGACATACCTTAGTCGTTTTGAGGATCGATCTCGAAACGTCGATACTTTGTCAAAATACCGACCTATTCAACACTTAACCATCCGATACACTACCGAATTCCCCTATACGAGCAAAATTTCGAAGACTCGAGGTCGTGCAGAGAGTCCTTTGGAAGAAAACACGACGCACAAAGGAGACGCCCGAATAGCAATCGTGCATTGCCCGTGATTCCATATTTATCGTCATTTTCAGTAAGCCAAGTTTCATTTTTTTTAATAAAGGAGGACGTCACTGTTTGTCAAATCCTCATCGTTTCCATTGTCATTTCGGATAACACGTACACTCACGATGCTGTTTCTGCGAAATCTTAGGTTGTCGGGACCTGCAATATGGTGTGCGCCACCTTAGGTGGCCCAAGCTATGTCTCTAAGTGGCGCACGCCACTTTGAACATGGCGCGAGCCATTTTGGACAGTAAGCCTTGCTTAGTTTGTCATGTCTCGCATCTTTTCCTTCTGTTCTGTAAAAGCATGCAATTTCTGTTTTCAATATCCTATGCCTGTTAGTTAATCTTGCCATGTTTTCCAACGATCAACATAGAATGCACGAAATATAGGATAAAATTTTAGGGTATCTCATGAAAACTTGCTATTTGAAATATCATGCTTCATGTTTTCCTCCCGTTTTAAAACATTCCGCACACGAACACACTGTTTTCACCAAAACAGTAGCTTCTTGCTCCTCAAATATGACGCGCACACTCTACAATAGTGGCGTGCACCATGTGAACGGATCTACTAGAAGTGGCGTGCGCCACCTCCTTGTAGCCTAGTGGTTTTCCAGTAGGATTTTCATGTGTTTTCTGCTGTCAGCATGCCTCTGTTATGATCATTTTCCTATATGCCTTATGTTGTTGGTGATGCCATCTCCCTTTTTGCCATGTGGTAAAATCCGAGCATGTTTACAAAGTCTTTTAGTTTTAGGTTAGACTTTTGTTTCATTGTTTGATTTTGATTGTTCTATCTTTAACCCTCATTCTGTATATGCTACTTTTGAAAAATTTAAGACAAAAACAAAGAAGTGATGTGTAGAGGCCGGCCTTTGGCCGGACAAGATGGGTGCCTAACACATTCCCTTCTCGTACCCTAGCTCTCGAGCGTTATCTCTGGTGACGACGGACTAGTACCTTGAAGTTTTATGTTTTCTTGGTTAATCATTAAAAATCAAATGGGGACTTCAATTGTGCGGCTTTTAAGACGGACTCATTAGTGGTGCTCTCTTTTCGAAATATAAAACTTGCTTTCTTTTAAATAAAAACAGGAGCGTTTTTACATAAAAAAAGGGAGCAACATGTTTTTTGAGAGGGTTCCTCACAGTGGCGACTCCGTTGGGAAAGTGATGCAGTAACAATTGTGGAAGATGGTTATATGGAACATTTGGACCGTCAATTGTTCAAACAATGCAGAAAACAATTGTTGACTCTCGGTTTGACCGGTGAGGGGCAACTTCGTCAGAATGGCCCAAAAAATCCATACTTGATCGTACCCAAAAGACGTCGTTTAGGCCCCGAGATTAGCGTTTTTGTTGTTTTATGTAAGATCCGTTATGGCAATAACTCTTATTAAGAATTTTTTGGCAATCTTCTATTTTATTCTAGTATTCAAATCTGACCCTCAGTTAGATTTGCCATTTTTGATAATTTTTATTATTTTAGCAGTTTTGCGTTTTAGGGTTTGTTTAGGGTTTGCCTATTTAAATGGTGTTTTGTACATGCAGCCCGATAGTTTTTGACGTTGAATAAACTTAGAGAAAGTCTCTTTTTGATCTTATTGTCTTGGTATTCCATTGAATCAACAAGATTTTAGAGCCCATTGTTCCGGTTATTATCTTTTGATAATCAACGAGTCGTTGGAAGGCCATTGAATCTCGTATCATTCTCTCCAATCTATCCGCTGCTGCATTAGGAAGTACTTAAGAAAGCGAGCTAATCTCGAAATCACTTCAATGTTCTTGTTTTAAATTTTTCATTAGTGTTCGCATTCGCATTACATTGTTTTCTATCTCCTTTCTTTTATTTTCAAATGTTACTTTTCCAAAACAAAAGGAGAAAAGAAAAAATAAAATAAGCCGAATGCTTAGCCTACTCGACACCTCGACGATTTATTATCTTGGGGCTATGTGGGGGAAGCAGACAAGCCTTCTGGCCGTATACCCTTTCGGATACGGCAAAAAGGGTTATTGCGTACCGTTTGACCGATGCCTTGTACTCTTAGCATGGGAGGTATATTCTTAACTCTATTCAGAAGGTATTCGGTTACTGACTACTAGCCTCATCTTTTATTATATATAGTTTTTTAGAACATTTCTTTTAGGATAAACACCTTGTAAGATTATGTGTTTTATTTTGATGTTTACTTTTGATTGATTAGTGTAGATGTTCTTTTTGGTTTAAGTTGAGTTTTATCACCTGCTACATTTTTTCTCTTGTTCGGGATCTACCGAGAAAATTCCAAGTTCCTTCATCATTGAGCTGATACTCGACATTTTTCTTTGATTTAAGCCTGGTTTTCTCGCACGCACCTTTTTTCTCTCACCTGGGATCTTCCGAGAAGATCTCGAGTTCCTTCGTCGTTGAGTCGAGGCTCGACATTATCTTTTTGGTTTAAGCCAGGTTTTATCACTTGCACCCTTTTTTTCTCATCCGGGATCTTTCGAGAAAATCTCGAGTTCCTTCGTCGTTGAGCCAAGACTCGACGTTTCTCTTTTTGGTTTAAGCTGAGTTTTATCACCTGCACCATTTTTTTTCTTGCCCGGGATCTTTTAAGGAAATACCGATTTTCTTTCGTCCTTCCTAGGTCATCATTATTTGCTTTAGTAATATTGACTATATTTTTACAACCCTAATTATCATTCTGTTGCTTCTCTGGAGATTTGCAATTTTTCTTGAAGTGCCCCTTTTGATCGAAGTTCCAACATCCACCGAATTTCTGATCGCCGAACCGCGATTGAGATTTCTCCCGAGATTTGGACTTGTTATTTCTTTAGCCCTTCTAATTGCCCTTTTCATTCTTTCTCCCCATTCTTTCAGCATTGAATGCTGAACCTGAGGCAAATCCCTGGCCTGTTAATTTTTTGCGTGACTCTTCTCTCAGAATGAATCCAGTAATATTCTCCAATTTTAACTTATTTGATAACGAGTAATTACTGACCGCCACGACTAACCCATCTCAGGAGTCTGGTAAACTGGACAAGAGTAGCAATATCCTGGTCTCACTATCGAAATCAATACTCTCTGCCTTGAGTTGGTTGACGAGAGTATTGAAATTGTTAATGTGTTCTGCTATAACAGTATCATCCGTCATTCTAATATTAAATAACGTTTTTATCAAATATACTTTATTAAATAACTTTTTTCATACATCTTTTCAAGAGCTTTGACCAAACCAATTGTTGTCTTCTTTTTTGCAATGTTTGACATCACCGATGTTGTGAGACTCAACTGCAAGGTTCCCAGGGCTTTGTGATCCAGCAACTCTCAATCTTTGTCCAACATCTTCTTCGGTCTCTTTCCGACCAATGGTTGATGTAGATCCATTTGATACATAATATTATCGATCTACATCTTTCATAGAGCGTAGTTGGTGCCGTTAAACTTCGTAATTTTGACCTTATTTTCTTCCGCCATTGAATGAATCTAAATCTCTGAAGCAAGCTCTGATACCAATTGTTAGGGATTGGACCTATTTCAATCATTCCACGAACTGAGATTTATCAAGCAATTAACAAAAAGAAATAACCACAAGAATGATAGCAATCACACAACGCACATTATACGTGATTCAAAGAATTGTGCCTATATCCATGAGCTCACACTCTTTTAATATGATCAAGAAGAAGAAATGATGATTACAGTGTTTTTCTAGACTTAGAATCTCTTTAGAGAACTGAAGAATTCGTTCTTCTCACATGAGGGGGCTAGGATTTCCAATTGATACAATATATAGGAG
>JAUTBS010112479.1:0-12706 GCA_032361285.1 Aequorea victoria | reverse complement strand
TCATTGATAATTGTGCTTGAATATGATCTGAAATGAACTTAACCACAAACACAACATTAGAAACAACAAATCAATGTTGTTATAATCAAAACCAAAAATAAAGGCATGATTGAAAAAGGCCTGTAGGCTAACACAAGTCATGTACCACACTCAAGGATACCAGAGACGAGATGGCCGAGTATTCAATAAGAAAGTGAAGACCCAAGATTTGAACGAAGGAGACTTGGTTTTGAAAGAGATGTACGCACCCATCTTCGACCCGAGAGAGAAATTCAAACCAAACTGGATAGGGCCATACGTTATCAAGACTATCATGTCAGGAGCAGTAGCGCGCCTTATGGATGTTGACAGAAACAAGTTTACAAAGCCAACAAACCTGGATTGACTGAAGAAATTCTACTCTTGAGAAAGCCCGATAGGTCAAAAACATGAAAGGAAAGCTTATGCAAAACTTAGGGCACAAAACAAAAAAAAGAACAAATAGATGAACAAATAAAATATCGCTAGGTTGAAAACCCAAAAAGGTGGCTTAGGAAAAAATTAGAGCGACAAAAAGAGAGAAAAAAATACCCGAGCGAACCTTAGTTTGAACTACATTATGGCCTGGTTCCCTCACCCAAAATACGTAGGCAGCCCTAACATAAATAGACTCGACCACTCTCTAATCAGTCTACAACAAACAGATGCAAATGCCCTCAACACTAAGGGCATTCATTGGAAACATTGAATTCTCACCTCGACACTTGGGGCATTTAAATGAAAAGGTTATACATCCCTACCCATGCTAGGGGCACTTTTGGTCATATTTACAAAATACAAGGGTTTGCGAGTTTAAGGGCAGAAGGCATCTCTGGACTTTTCCAAACGTGTCGACATAGTAAAATGCATCATATCTGCATATCCGGTGATAAAACTGCGTAATCAATTGCAAACCAATGAGGATACACAACAATCACAGATGACCAAAATAAGTGACTTTTCTTTATTCTTTAATTTGTTATTAAATCATCTAACATAATAATAAAGCACGACTCACTTTACAAGAAATAAAAAATAATAAAAAAATAAGAAGAAATAAAAGATGAAACAAGCATTCCCCGAATGGCATAAAAAAGTAAAAAATATTTAAGTTCTCTTTCATTTCTTGCTGCTATCTTTTGTCCCCGTTTGTCAGCGTTGAATATCCTTCAGCAGTTACTGCACGTATTCTAGAGGTGATACGGTTGTCGGATAAGCTACAGGGCCCACGGAGCTGCTCCTCGCCTAGAACCAAAATCTACGATAATCCACCAAGAATTTAACGTCAACCTTCGGCATGGAAAGCAATTCTTTGATGCCCATTCACTCATTTTGAGCCACGCCAAACTGACGCCAGATAGGAGCATGAAAGTACACAGTAGAATTACGGAGGCTGACCAAGCAAATAGACTGCTCCCCCTAAAAGGCAGGGACACATAAAAGGAACATCCCACCAAAGAACCCTCCAACGGATCTCGCCACATGTACGGACATTCAACGAATCCTGCCAATCAGCCGTTGAGGAACACCAACACCTAAATGATCTCTGCAGATAGCAAGATGGCTTGTATCTAAGCAATTTCGAAATGCTCAACAACTTGACACGATTCATCAGCCACATCTACAAACGACGCACCACCTCATCAAGAATTTTGCAAAAAAAACAAAAATGTTTTTACAAAAATAAGAAAAATTAAAAATAAAAAAATAAAAATTAAACAAATGCATACTTGTAAAAGGATCGGGCTCCCTTAAAAGGTGATGACTAAACAACATTGAACCTCGTCCAAACCCATCAACATCTCAGCCAAAACCATCGGCATAGGATTCTCTGATTGGGCCATCTGCGCCTTCACATCCAGAATACGAACGTTAGGCTTCCCATTCGAAAAAAAATACAAAAACTCTGACAGCAAACACATACACAACGCATGCCTTCGATCTTTTGACATGAAATATCCCCCAAGTCTCGTTGTGGACTAAAATGTTCAAGCAACTTTCGAATGAATAAGACATCGCCAAAATAAAAATGCTTAGTTCCAGAGCCTTAAAACCACAAATATCAGTCATAATTGCCGCATAGTTGAGACATGGAGTAGGTAAGATAGGAAAATCATGAAGGTGCATACCAAGGATGGCTTGGAATCCCTCAATCGTCAGACATAACTCTTGACCACCAAAATGAAAAATTCAAACCATCAGATCCCACAACTTCACTGTTGCCAAAAGAAAATCATTCTGAAGTTGAAGGGCCCATAACGTGAAAAAAGAATTCAAACCAAAACACTAAAAATTCACTCTCTCAACCCTAACAAGATCATCCAACCATTGAGCCAAGTCACGAGAAAAAGACACGCCCATGGCTTTGCAAAATAATAGACAACAAAAAGAAGAACAAAGAATAGGGAGGCTTTGAAAGTAAGATAAATTCTGACTCCTATATATAGATGAGAATTTTAGAGTTATGCTAGAAAAGGAGTTCAATTCGGAGTAAAATTACCAAAATTTGGTGGCCCAGCACCATAAAGGTCGGGCCGACATGAAACCCTTCCAGAAGCCCCACTGTGAGCTGGACCGGCCTCTCCAGAGTACCGGACTAGCCTTCTTTAATTTTGTTTCCGAAAAATGCAAATTTGTTCATAAATAAAAAAAAATAAGAAAACAAACAACTCAATTCAGGTCAAACTCCTCCAACACAAGCCAACTCAAAATCAAACAACTCAATCAAACTCAAACACGTTAAACCACTGTAAGAAAGTACAGTTTTAGCTATAACTTTTGGCGACGAAAAGAAAATTCATCGGTAAAAGTATATTTTTGCCGACGAGATTTGTTAATTTGTCGTTGAAGTCTTAACAATTCTCCGCGACAAACAAAATTGATGGAAAATGAATATTTATTTGCAACAATTTATTGCATTTGTCGGGAATAGTATTCAAAAAACTCGCGCTAACCCAAATAAAATTGCGCGGTGAAAAGAGCTTTTTGGTGACAATTTTTGGCTTGTCACTAAAGATCGTTGTGAATAAAATGGCGTCATTTTGATTATTTATGAAAATGCCAACGTCCACAGCTCGTCGCTATTAGGGTTTTAAACCCTTGCCGCTCCCAATTGCACAAACATCTTACAGATATCGTGTACCCCATTCTTTTCTTTGTATCAATCGATGCTGTCATCATTGGTTTGACGCAGCGTTGTTCCTTGCTGCTTGCCCTCACACCACTGTCGGTGTTCTTACCCTTGAGTTGCCGCTAGTGTTCTCGCCCACGAGCCACTGCTAGTGTTCTCGCCCACGAGCCACTGCTAGTGTTCTCGCCCTCGCGTCTTCGCTGGTGTTCTCGCTCTCACGCCACTGTTGGTGCTCTAGCCTTTGCGTCCACCGCCGATCTATTCATTATCCACCGCCAGTCTTCTCACTCTCCGTCGCTGATCTGTTTGCTATCTTATTGAAAGCCAGGTGACTCAAAATTTTAATCTCCAAATACATAGGACTAGGATTCAATATTAGATCTCTGAAGGTTCTAGAATTTTGTGTGGTTCTTGCTGCTTACTATTTCTTGTGTATTGATGTCTTCAGGAGTATTGGTTCTATGTATTTGATCTTTTGTATTGGTTCTTGCTGTCTTAACTTCCTATTAAGATCTTGACAAAATCTAAGTAATGAACTTGGAAATTGAATCAACTATTCTGATTTAAGCCAACTTGATTGATTTAATTTTTTAACGATGAATTTGGGAAAAAACCAATCTTCTATATATCATCAGGTTTTTTTTTTACTTCATCAGATTTTTTTTTTTAATTCTCTTTTCATCAATATTAAGCCCTTTTATAGCTACAGATTGTCTACATTGCCCTCTCCTTATTTCTTCCAAACAACCAATCTTGTGGAATTTTTTTAGATCAATTTCATGAAACCAGATTATAGTTCAAAACAAAGTATTAGAATTATTTTTAAAATTAATTGGTGATTAGTCCTGTTTAGAGAAGTTATAAGAGGATTAGTCCCGTAGTAAGTGTTTTAATGAATTTGGTTGTGAAGATATCAATTATTTTTTTGTAAATTCTTTAAGGTTATGAAAGCGACAAATTTAAAATCAGTACTGATTTCAATCTAATTTCATGGAGTGGTTTTAGTTTATTTTTATGTTAGAAATTATTTTAGGTTAGACTCACTTGATGAGATTTCACTTATAAAAAACATTAACCGGTATCTAGGATTTAACCGAACCTATTGAACTCAAGAGTATATAGATGTATGTTCTAAGGGCATCCTGTGTTAGTTTACGATGATTTTGTTAATTTAATACAAAGTTTTTTTTTTCCTCATCCCTTCAAGTGTATTTGTTTATTCTCATTTTCTATTTCTTGCGACTTGTTGTTGTGGATAAAACGAAGTATGAAATCTTGGGTGCTTTTTGTTGTTTTCATAATATTATTTGAGTTGAAGTCACCAATTTTGAGTTAGATAGTTATATGAAGCTAGTTAGAGTTTTGTAATTAAAGAGTTAGTCACATAGTTAGTGAGACCTTAATTGTGACAATTAAGTTTAATTTATTCTTGACTTTGTTTTGCTTAGCTAAGAACTCATGCCTGATTTGATATTTTCATCTTTGATTTTCTTTTGTACTATCAATTATTAATTCATCTACTTTATAATAGTTCTAAGTATATGAGTCTATACTTCAAAAACTCGCCTCCTCATTACAAAATGTGTTTATAGATTCTCATCATATTGAAGATAACACACTTAAGTGCCTGTAAACTTGTTCAAATTGAGGAATTTACTTTTGAATTTTGGATCGTGAAATGAAACTACATCTTGACTGACCTCTACTTAGTGATTCTTATTAGGGAGATTATTAAAACTTGTATTTTTAGTCTCATTCTATATTATTTGTTCTTTAATTTATTAGGTGTTGAATCAAATGTCCTCATAATTTTTACATAACACATTGGATTTGCAAACAAATTTGGTTGGTTATTTGTATGTCACAAAATATAGACAAAACTTGGATGACAATAAGAAATAGAATGAGTATACCGAGATGGTGTAAAGTCATTTTAGCAATTTGCAATGACAAGTGTTGGATTAGATGATAAGATTCGTTGTCCATGTGTGGACTGCCTAAATTGTGAACAACATACCGATAAAATAGGGGAATTTCATTTGGTTCAAATTTGGTTGGTTATTTGTATGTCACAAAATATAGACAAAACTTGAATGACAATAAAGAATAGAATGAGTATAGCGAGATGGTGTAAAGTCATTTTAGCAATTTGCAATGACAAGTGTTGGATTAGATGATAAGATTCGTTGTCCATGCGTGGACTGCCTAAATTGTGAACAACATACCGATAAAATAGGGGAATTTTATTTGGTTCGTAGGGGGATATCATGTTCTTACAAAATTTGGGTGCATTACGGGGAACATATTCTGATTCCTGTTTATGAACAGCCAGAAGGGGATGAAGCAGCAGAGGATGGAATGTTAGAGGACGAGAATGAGGAACAAGACGAATTGAATGATATGCTAAAAGACTATTATATTTCGATCAATGGCATGGATGAGGATGAAGAACCAGGTGGCGTCGAGAGGGCGAAAATTCATAACTTTGACAAATTATTGATTAATGATGCTCAACGTAAGTTATACCCGGGTTGTCAAAAGTTTAATCTATTGTCATTCGTCATTAAGATACTTCATATGAAGGTGTTGGACAAATGGAGCAATACGTCTTTTGACATGTTGTTGGGGATATTGAAGGATCTCCTACTAGAAAGTGATCAAAAGATTCCACGGACACTTTATGAAGCTAAAAAGTTTTTGCGTGACTTGGGCATGGAATATGTGTCCATTCATGCATGTAAGTATGATTGTGCACTTTTTTGGAAGGAGAATGCAAACCTCTATAAGTGTCCTATTTGTCAGGAATCTAGATACAAGTTGAATGGGGGTTAGGTTCCTAATTTAAGTATCTAACTTTATCAAGTGGTTTCATGCAAATATAATATTTGTATGAGAAATGGTAATCATTTTAAGAGACTGGTCAGAAACAATCTCTGGAACAGCCATGAAGAAAATTTCACTTGGTGATGAAAATAATATTATTTTCTAAACCAAAAACTGTGGGTGTTCTAAACATCCTAATACAACTTCAGGTTAAACAGAAATTAAAAATAAAATATTTAAGTATTTTTACTCGTTTTTCCAAAATCATGGCAGCAAGCAGTGCTTTTCTAAAATTCAAGCTTAAGCCACCTACTTCCTCTTTAACTACCATGCATGCTTAAATCTTCATAAAATTTGATTTCTATAGATTAAAAATGAAAAATTCTAGATCCTTTAACTAAGAAATAATCATGCATAAAAAAGTGGAATAGATGATCCAATCACATACATGCATCAAGAACGAAGAACAAGAAAGAGGAAAACCAATTCTTTGATAAAAAGAAGTATTGTACATATGTTTGATTTAGAGTTTTTGGATAGATTTTCTACCTTGTAGATGAAGATTGAAGAGGTGAAGAAGATCTTGAGGTTGGTGGTGGTGATGCTCCTTCAATTTTTTCAAGAATTTCCTAAAAACTTTTTCTACTCTCTTTTTCCTTCTTCTTTTCTCTTCTTCCTCTCTCTAAAATTTAGCAATTTGAGCAACAAAATTTCAGATTTCTCACAAGGAGAATTTGGTCAAGAGAGGGAAAAAAGGCTTGGTTTTTATATTGCTCAAGTCATGATGGATGGTGTAAGCTTGAGGTGATATTTGACCAACCAAATTGCATGAATTTCCATGATGAGACATATTTCTTGCAAGATGGTGCAAGTAAGGGAAATGGGAAAGGGGGCAGCCATTCATGGGTGAAAAACCATAAAACCCCTTTTTATATTATAATTAATAAAAAATTTAGTTTTAAAAATTCGTTTAATCAATCCACAATAAGAAAATTACGAGACGACAGAAAGTAAATCACACCATTCAAACACAAAGGATTTATATGTGGAAAAATTCAACTAGAAAAAAAATCACGGGACTGAATCCACAGTCCAGAAAAGCAATGCACTATAATCACAAACAGTTACAAAATCGTACTTATAGACCGTAATTGAATCCTCAATCTACGTCTTAAGCAGGTAGCCGAATCTTCGTTCACCGTTCTCCAGTACTTTGCTTCCTATCACCGTTGTAACGAATCCTTGAAACAACGTTCGTTAGAATCCTCCGACAGATCCTTCACGCGCAACGAATCCTCGAAGCTGTTCTCGAAATTCCTTTCATGCAATGTCTGATCTCATGTCTTCAATGATCTGTAGATTGGAAGACTCTTCTTTGATAAATGGAAAAGCTCTCAAAAAGTTTGTATCAAATTCGCCCCAAAGCTCTACGACAAACAAACCTCTATTCCTCCTTTTAAGCAAACGAATACGCCCAAATTGTAGCATGACCGCTCGAGCGCTCCCTAATCTTCAAGAATAGAAACTGATCTCCGCGAATATCATTCTTTTGAAACAATACCATACAAATCAAAATTCTATCAATCCTATCCTAATCCAGCCATAAACACTAACGGAAACAAATCAACTAAACTAGGAATAATCCAAATTGCCATTAACAAACTAAAATAAGAAAATAGATTAATTTACATAAATTAATCTAATTTTCGTAACAATGGGGTTTTTAATGGTTTAAATAATTTTTGTTTTGCTCGTTTAGCATTTTGGAAGGTATATAATGTATAATTTTTGCAAGAAAATGACTTAAAACTTAATTTAATGTATCTATTAAATTAAAAAAGAAATTATATAAAATTATTTTCATATTTTTACTATACATTTGTTGTGTGCTAATACACATGTGTTATTTTGGTGTACATTGTTATTAATGTACCATGTGTTTTGTTGTGTGATCCTTAAAATTAATTTTTGTGAGTTTTTAATTTAAGCTTGTGGAATAGGCTTTAAAAATTATGGAATATGAGAATTATAGTTTAATTTTAAGTATGGTCTCAAAATTTTAATTTATTGTATTCTTAATTTTTCTTGTAGTCTAGATTATTATCATTTAATTATTTAATTTATGTGTTATTTTATCCAATTCACTTTAATTGAATATTTTAATTATTTAATTTGAATTATGAAATTATTATTTTAATTATTTCTAATTTAAAATTTTTGGGTTCTTACACCTTAGGCTTAGGTGTTTTTGTCCACTTAGAACACCATTTCTCTTAGTTTTTTTTAGATTCCAGATTCTATCCCACTTGTTATAAAATAATTTAAAATTATTAAACCTCCATAAATAATTCTGAAAAAATTAAAAAGACTAAATTAAGATGTTAGCTAAATAATTCACAAAGAAACCGAGGGCTAACAGTCAACAGAAAGGTCTACAAAAATTCACAAGGCACAAACTTTCAAAAAACAACATTGTTTGGTAGAATCTTTTTTCCTCAAAATATGTTCAACGAAAATACGGTTTATAATTTTTGGGTGAACCTAGACCCGTATACCTTTCTCTTCATATATGGCGCATCTCTACGAAATTTATCTGGAATTAATTAAAATCCCTCAAAGTGGTCTCTGTTTCCGCAACTCCGACGCAGAAAATTTAAAAATGGCATAGGGGTTCTAAAACGTATTTTTGGGTCCAAAAAAACATCACACATGCTCACAAAATGATACAATAGCTCTTTTCAAAATGGGTTTTTATTTGGGTCTGTTTGGTTAGCACAAAAATTCCTTGACGTGCTTTATTGTCATTGTTTTGTCCATTTCTCAAAGGGTCTCCTACATCCATCAACTTTCATCTTTCTTGCACATGCAAGTAAAGGTCCAAATATTATTATTATCATTTTATATACCTTTTTAATTATTTATCTTGACTTTCTTCATAGGTCTCATTATTTATTTTCAGTTTTTTTACAACTCAAGAAAGTCTATTTTTCTTTGAGTTAGGGTTCATCTATGTTTGGTTCTTTTATGGTTGATCTTCTTTTAGTTTAGATATGGATGAATTTAACAAGATGATTTAAAAAAATAAATAGAGGGTTTAAAGATCTCTTACTTAGTTGTCTTTCTTGC
Organism: Aequorea victoria; assembly: GCA_032361285.1. Classification (NCBI taxonomy): domain Eukaryota; kingdom Metazoa; phylum Cnidaria; class Hydrozoa; order Leptothecata; family Aequoreidae; genus Aequorea; species Aequorea victoria. Next base: position 3,609 of record JAUTBS010112479.1, on the reverse strand, counting down.
TCCAACAAAGTAGAACGTAGCTTTAAGCTTTCCTCCTTTTTCCTTCTTCTTTTCTTCCTTCTTTCTTTCATTTCTTCTTCTTCTTCTTCTTATCTTTTCTTTCTCTCCTCTCCACCAAATTTTCTAGAGAGATAAGGGGACTTGAGCAAATAAATCTATTTATTGGAAAAAGGCTCCTATTTATAGGCAAATGCTTGGTGGTCAAATTACTATTCTATCTCTCATTTAGTTCCAATTAAATTCCCAATTTCACACTTGTTTTTCTAGTTTGACTGAGTTACAACCAAATATTGGGCTTCAAGACAGTTAACACCATGTTTGGATTCATTATTTTAGTTTTTATAGACTTAAGGTCTTGTTTGGTTTATTTGGAAAACATATTCTCTAATTTAAGGATACTTCGACAAGACTTTTGATTTTTCTTTTATTTTTATTTTATTTATGTCACATCATAGTTCTCTCATCAAGTATTCTTCAATGTACAATGCAACTATTCAATGAAGACTTTGGGAGGCTTGATGATGTAGGAAAAATCACCTTTTGAAAAAAATATATTTTCATGTTTTCCACATTTTTTTTCTTTTTTTTTCACCAAAAATAGTCACATCACTTCCCTCTCCTAGGGGAATCTCATATTTTTATGTATATATATTTATTTATTTAATTTTTATTTTATCAATTCATAAGAATTAAAAATGGGTTTGAGAATTTAATTCTTTTGGGTCAAACTTACAAGTTTTGGGCATTTCTTTGTATTGGGCTCAAAAATTAATTTTATTGGATCTCAATTAAATAATTGGGTCTATTTATATTTATATTTATATTTTGGGCTTACAAATTATTTTGGACCATAATCCCAAACAAATCATCTTTTGGGCCTTAATCAAGATTATGCCTCATTAGACTTGTTTTATCCTTTTCATTTTTGGGTCTTACTTTAGTTGGATTTAATTATATTTGTTTGGCCCATATTGTAAATTCTCATGATGTTTTGGGCCTTAGATTAAACTTCCATAAGTGTTCCGTTACTTGATCCATTTTAATTTTCATGTTTTGGCCTATATTAAAAGATGCGCTAAAATTTGCTTCTTCGCCTTGCGTCGTTTTACTCGATTTACATTCAATGGTTTTTAGGCCTTCGTTCATATCTTAAACCAAAGCTTATAATCTTATTTAAGACCTACTTTAGTTTTCTTTTTAAGTCTTTTTGAATTATCCACTTAGGCTTCAAAATGAATCCTATACTTATTTTACATGTCTCGCGCCTAAACTTGATTCTCAAGAAAAGTTAATTGCAAGATTTGTTCTTAATTCATAATAAAATGTAATTTTAATTCTTACAAGTCACGGGGTGTTACATTCTACCCTCCTTAAATAAAGTTTGTCCTGAAATTGTAACGTTCCCGATGCTAATTAGAAAAACTACTTCAACGCCTTATCTTTTCATTTCTCTAAATTTTTCATCTCAACTTTAGAACTCATACTTGTTCTTTCCATAAATCCTCCTTCTCCATCCCAAATAGTTTCTAGAAATTAATTTGTTCCATACCTATAATTCCACCGCATATGTTGTCTATTCAAAATATGGCGACATTAAATTTATTGCACGGCTAATCCGCTTGCAAAGGTTATTCAATAACCCTTTGTTTAATTTTTAAACTTATCTAATCTTTCTCTCAACTCCTTATTTACTCCTCAAGAGTAAACTCATAATGTGGAAATTACTTGTTCGTAATTTTTAGTTGGTTGTAGACAAAACTTCTTTACTTTTCGTACGACATAGCACTTTTCTAGTGCGTTTCAGATTCAAAAGCTGAAACTTACCCAAAATTATAACAATCTTCTTCATCACGCCTCCTGTGACTATATCTTATAATCGTCAAAATAATTTAACGCCATAATATTTGTTTCCACCTTTTTCTTTCGACTAGTACGTAAACTCGTATTCGTTCCTCCCAATTTCTTTAGAATTTTCAAGGGCCGTGTTTGAAAGGACATAAGTATTTCTTTCCCATTTATTCATACGTAATTCTCATATTTCTCGAATGCATCTTCATAATATTGTTGAACAACACTGCTACTCTCCAACGCAAACCACACTTTCAAAGTTTCATCTCACATTTACTTGTGACAAAAACTCACTCATTGGTTATCCTCACGCTCAATCCAGTCAATGCTAGTGTTGACCAAATATGGTTACTTAATTCTAAGATCACCATTCCACAAACTATCTTCCTATCCATCTCAAGGATTCCATTTGTGAGGCGACCAAAGCCATTGTAGGGGGTCGTCGTTTAGTTTTAGGTTTTTAGGATCTTATCTCTTTTTCCACTCTCCGTTGTGTGTACCATTCTTCTAAATCATCATTTTTCTTAATCTGTCAATCTTTCAATCATTCTCTCAGACTTCATCGGGTATGTTTTGAATGAATCAACAAATCAGGACATCATTTAAAACTGTTGGTCAATGTTTTTAACCTATTTTAGTTTCCAATGAACTATGCTAGGTTTCTTATGACCACCGAGCTAAGGTGCACATACCCTTACTAGCATCCTGAAGATCTTGCTTGTCACATCGACATCACCAAATAACTGAACTCTATCGGTAGCATAACTATGGTCTAATTTCTTAGACACTTAGTTCTCATTCTCAACAACATTCCTAATCTTTCCTTACCAAGAGAAGTTCCCAACAGGTTACAATATTTTTCCGATATGAAAATCTTAGTATTAAAGCTGTCACGACCCAATTAGGGAATGGTGACCGGCCATGGTTCATGGGCCTGTGGCCCAACAAACCAAGAAAGCCTTAACACTATTAAGCGATCTGTGGGCTTAATTAAGATTCAATTTAATATATTTATTATAACATATTCCATTTTATTTGCAATTACGTCAACAGCCCAAAAATCCAAATAATGTCACAAGTATCAATAATCCATGTATCATAATGCTAATTAACAAATACAGAGTATGCGAAAGTAATGACAATAGATAATGCATGTTCTAGAGGTTTGTATGCTGGATCCCCTGAAGAATCGAGTCCAAAATCTAAGCTTCCCATTACTTAACCTGAAAATGACGTGGTAAAAACACCGTCAGCAAAAAGCTGGCGAGCAGAAACATGCAAAGTACATACAGTTCTAAAATAGGGAATAACATAGATTGTATACAACATATAATGGCAAGACATATATAATATATACAAAAAGGAGAAGTTTCATTTAGTTCTTTCATTTGTATAAAGGTGCAGTTTATACAACATATAATTTCATTTAATTCTTTTAAGTTCATTTTCAATCTCCTTTTCTCTTTAATTCTTATCTTATTCTTGGAAGGAAATATTTCATATGGTTTCTTGTCATTACTCAACATATTTATTTTCATCATATCTCTTTCATTTCACTATCTTACCTTTGAAAAATAAATTTTATTTCCGTTTTCTTGAACATACATATAAGTAGTGTATCTCATTTTACATCATCACTTTTCTTTTTATTTTCTTTCCGAAATACATTCACTTTTCCTTTCACACATTGGACGTCAAGTGTCCTCATATCAATGTCATAATAATATGGTAAAAGCGTCATGCTCAACAAGAGTGGGAATA
>JAUTBS010112368.1:0-12707 GCA_032361285.1 Aequorea victoria | reverse complement strand
TTTTAATGGTTTATATCTTTTTAATCTAATCGTTGCAAAAGAATAGAGAAAGTGAGATGATAGAGAAAAAATAAGTGGATTTCACATTTAATTAAAGTATCATAAATAATTTTAAACACCTTTTTTTAAATTTATAAAATTAATTATCAATAAACTATTTTACACAAAAAAATATATCATTTTATTATGTTGGTAGTGCCTTTAGGCACGGGTCATACCCTAGTATATATATATAACCCAACTGTTATAAGAAGCTATAACAGAGGCTCTGATTACGCCTGAATACATATATACATATATAAAAGTATAAAATAAATAAGGATTAAATATAAAATAGATCTATATATATATATTATATAAAATAATATGAACATATACATACATACGTTAAGAGATGGTTCTACATATAAATATACATTATATATATATACGCCTATATATGTAAATCTACACGAGTATATGATAACATAAGAATAAATGATAATAATGAAAAAGGAAGAAAGAAAAAGATCCATGGAATCACAAGTTTCACGCTGATAAATCCCTCGTTTCGCGCCCTTGTGTTGACTTACATTGAGGTTGAGTCAACTCAAAACCCTTAGAATTCGAATTCTTCATCTGTAGGGTCAACTCATGTGGAAGCTTGGGTCGACTCATGATGAGTGTGTCTTGGTTCTGTCTTGGGCCTTCTATTGGGTTAACTCAATTGAAGTCCGGGTCAACTTATGCTAGTCTTGGGTCAACTCATGACTGCTTTGGTCGACTGGTGCTTGGTTGTATCAGCTCACACTGCCTTTGGGTCGACTCGCCAGCTCTTTGGATCGATTCACAGTCGCCTGTTGTTGAAAATGCCGAGAGTCTTCCCCTTTGGGTTGACTCATGGTCTTGTGTCGACTCAAAATGCTAATTTTTCCCTGAAACCTTTCTGTATGAATCATGAGCTTAGGCCTTCTTTGAGAACTTAATTAATGACTCTCTAAATCATTTATTACTGGACTTAAACACCTGAAATAACTTCAAAACTTGTTAACCGGGGGGGTTGCTTGAAATTTAAATAATGTTTAGTTAGCATTAATTATTAATAGTCTTTTACATTCCATAAATTAGGGTGCCGTTTGACCCGTTTATTGCCATTGCTGTTGCGCATTGTACTTTCCTTGGATCTCATGTGAGTTGTTTGTCATGCTATGTATTTTTGAAAAATTCCACATATTCTCAATTTACTTTAAAAAGAAATGTATATACTTCTAAATTATTTTAATTGTACTGTTATAGAATTATTTTCTAAAACTCATGGTTTATATGTTTCACTTGTATGTTACACAATGTTTTTGATACTATTTACATGGTGCGATTATGAGATGTTTTTGGGACTATGTTGAAAGCCCAGGGGATATCCCTCTCTAATGTGACTCTAGCCGCTAAGGAAAAGACCCAGTTTAAATTTCGTGGTGACTCTAGTTGCTCAACGGTTTAAGAGACAGCTTGGGTGTGTCTAGTGACCTAAACCAAATCATCTTAGGAAAAAAACACAGGCGCCAACCTGTGGTGACTCTATGTTCGATGTTAGATCCAGCGGGCTGAGGATGTCCTGGGTTTCATTTATGCGACACTGGTTACTATTGGTTATGATTATGACAAGGCTGTTCGTGATGTTATTGTTATGGTTTCCACTCATTTGATGAGCATATCGCTATAGCATTATGATATTGACATTTGTTATGTCCAGATTTGATATATTGATTTCTCGTCTTTGATAACGAGATCAGGTGATAAAACATAAATATTTTAAAAGAAAGAAAAGATGGGTTGTGGTATCACCCTTTTTATACTGCTTATCTTATGCCATTATTATGTTCAACTAAAATTATTTTAAATTCCCAATTCTTGAATTGTATTCTATTATGCACGCTTTCTATTCACCAGCTATAAGTTAACATTGTATTTCAACATTTCATGTAATTCGTGAAAATGCTAGTAGAGGACTCGGTTGTCTCAGGGGATCCAGGATTTATAACCTCTTAGGACATTCATTTTATTTTACATTTGGTTGAGACAGTATTTATTGTTTGAGTTGCCATCTCGGCAACATGTTTGGTTATTACCTTGTGAGCTGTTTGTGTCCCTCCAGTGATTGTTATGGATTTTGGTTATCAATCCTTTCCATCTAGATCTATTAGTATATTGTTAGTTGTTTTTAATTATTAAGCTTTCGTGGCTCATTCGGCCGAGGCCCTTGGTCCACAGCCGGTCATACTCCCGAGTTGGGGTATGACAAGAGTGGTATTAGAGCTTAGGTTTATCGTATCCTATATGTTTGGATCGTACCATAGCATTAGTGCATCATATCATTAGTAGAGGTCCAGATCCCTAGAGTCGTATATGTTTATGAGTCCTTGTTAATTGTTGATTGTGCATTAAAACTCATATGTTTCATTCTTCTACATTGGTCCTCAGTGAAATGGCTTGTCCGAGACATGATGTAAGATCTAGTGATGCGATTACAGAGAATGCACAAGGGGAGCATACCCCTGGAATTACTTCAGTAGCCCTAGTGGCTCTAGTAGCCCCAGCTACTCTAGTATCGCCAACTGCTACAGTAGCCCTAGCTGCTCTTGTTGCTCTGGTTGCTGCAGTTATTGAGGGGGCGTATTAGGCTCTCCAAACCTTAGTGAGCATGATTACTGGGCAATAATCTCAACAAAGGGTATTTGGTGCAGACAAAGCTATGAGCTTAGATAAGGGCACGATGTTTGAGAAGTTTTTAAAGGCAAATCATTCGATCTTTAAGGGGTTAGTTAATCTAGATGATGCAGAGGCTTGGAAACTACGTATACAGAACATTTTTGAATGTTTGGGATGCACATAAGAGCATAAACTATCATTGGTGACTTACGTGTTAGAGGGTTAAGCTGAACATTGGTGGCGTATGGTGAAGCGCCAATATGAAGGAAGGGAATATGAGATCGTCTGGACAAATTTTTTGGAGTTGTTTAATGACAAATATTATCCAGTGGCTATTAAGAAAAAAAAACAAGTGGAGTTCTTTATGCTAGAACAGAAGGGAATGTCAGTGGCAGAATGTGAGGCAAAATTTGTAGAGTTATCCAGGTTTGCACCACATTATGCTGCTAAAGATGAAGATAAGGTGGTATTGTTTGAGAAAGGTCTATGCCTGGCAATTTTCAGTAGGGTTTCATTATTCCAGACGAAGAATTTATCTGAATTGGTGACCAAGGCTCTTTTAGAAGAAAAGAGCTTAGATGGTGCACAGAAGAGTAGGGATCAATAACCTAAGAGATTTAGGAACTCGAGGCTGACAGGAAATAATTATGGAGGCGGTAACCCTGCCAAGAAGACATATACGCAAACCCAGACGTAAGCCCAGACCAATGGGAATACAGGACAACAAACCTGAAATCCATGTAACCAATGTGGGAAGATCTATTCTCGTGGATATTATTACAATGGTACACCAAAGACATGCTTCAGTTGTGGAAAGACTGGTCTCATATCCACTTATTGCAGAACTAAGGGGCGAGAAGAATAACAGACACAATAGGCATTTCAGAGTTAGAGGCCACCTACACATAATGGTGGATCAGCTCAAGGCCAATATACTGATCAAGGAAATCAGAGGCAACCTACTTATAATAGGGTATAAGGTCAGGGTGCAGTTACTCAGGGGCATGTGTATGGTCTTACTCGCGAGGAGGCAGATGTTTCGCCATCAGTAGTGCAAGGTACTATCATCATATCATATGTTCTTCCTAGAGCTCTTATAGATTCTGGTTTTATGCATTATTTTGCTTCACCTGAGTTCTTGCATTGTTTATCTATTACGGTAGAACTTTTGGATGTATGCCTATTTGTATCCACTCCTGTAGGAGACACAGTATTATTATGTAAGGTGTGTCGATCTGGGGTAGTGGAGTTGGATAGTAGAATTCTGTTGGTAGATCTTATCTCTTTAGCAATTCATGATTTTGATGTCTTTTTGGATATGGACTGGCTCTTTATATATCATGCGATAGTTGACTACTATTACAATAGGGTAATTTTCAATACACCAGGACAACCAAAGTTTTTCTTTTGAGGAGACGTAAGGTTATCGTCGATGGAATTTGTTTCTACCCTTCATGCAAATCGAATGATGAGGAAATATTATGAAGGCCTTTTGGCTTGTGTTGTAGGCACAAAGATACCAGAGATAAAATTAGATGAACTTCCTATTGTGAGGGAGTTACCGGATGTCTTCCCAAATGATTTACCTGGTCTTTCTCCTGATCGTGAGATTGGGTTCATGATAGATCTTTTGCCTGGTACTACGCATATCACTAAGGCATCGTACATGATGACACCCTTGAAACTGAGAGAGTTGCAAGTACAGTTGCAAGAGCTCTTAGATAAGGGTTTCATTAGGCCCAATATTTCACTCTGGGCAGCTCCAGTTTTATTTGCAAAGAAAAATGATGGTTCTATGCGGTTATGCATTCATTATAGAGAGTTGAATAAAGTCACTGTCAAGAATTGGTATCCACTACCGCGTATAGATGATTTGTTTGATGAATTGCAAGGAGCTCGGGTGTTTTCCAAGATTGAATTGCGGTCTTGTTATCACCAACTAAAAGTTAGGGAGGATGACATATCGAAAACAACTTTTAGGACTCGTTATGGAAACTATGAGTTCTTAGTGATGCCATTTGGTTTGACTAATGCTCCAGCGGCATTTATGGATTTGATGAATAGGGTTTTCAGACCCCAGTTGAATCATTTTGTAGTGGTGTTTATTGATGACATCTTGATCTATTCTAAAATTAAGGAGGAACATGAAGAGCACTTAAGGACAAATTTTCAGATACTCAGAGAGAACAGATTGTATGCTAAACTTAGCAAGTATGAGTTATGGTTAGACAGTGTATCATTTCTTGGCCATGTGGTTAGCAAGGATGGAGTGTTAGTGGATAACAACAAAGTAGAGGCTATTGTTGATTGGCCACGACCGACGTTAGTGACTGAGATACGTAGTTTCTTGGGACTGGCAGGATACTATCCACGATTTATGTAAGGGTTTTCCCGTATTACCATTTCTTACTAGCCTTACTCGGAAAGGGGTAAAATATGAATGGACCGATAAATATGAGCACAATTTTTAGGAGCTTAAACAAAGATTGACTTCGGCACCGGTTCTGGCATTGCCAATGGAGGGCGGTAATTTTATGATTTTCAATGATCATCAAGGTTTGGGTTGCGTTCTTATGTAGTATGGTAAAGTGATAGCTTATGCCTTGTGTAGTCAGTTGATAGTGAGACCAACCTTACTGGATAAAATCAGTGTGGCTCAACGTGATGATCTCAAATACAAGAGGAATATGTAAGACTTGCACAAAGGTGAGATTAAAAATTTCAGTATGGGTGATGATAGAGTTCTTAAATTCAGAGATAGGGCTTGCATACCTACCAGTGGTGAGTTGAGGAATGAGATCTCAACTACGAGTCATAGTTCTGGGTATAGTATTCATCTGGGAGGTACCAGAATATATAGCTTCGGGAGCATTTCTTGTGGAATGGGATGAAGTGGGACATAGCAAAGTTCATATCACAGTATCTCACTTGCTAGCAAGTAAAGGTCGAACATCAAAGGATGGTGGGGAAACTTCAACCTTTACCCGTACCCGAGTGGAAGTGGGAGAATATCACAATAGATCTTATGTCTGGATTGCCTCGTACACGTAGTACACACAACGCTGTTTGGGTGATAGTTGACCGACTTACGAAGTCAACGCACTTCATTACTATAAGGATGGCATATAGCTTAGATAGTTTAGCACAACTATATCTGAGAAAGATTGTCAAGCTTCACGGTTCACCTGTATTGATTCTTTTGGATCATGATCCACGATTTGTGTCTACATTTTGGGGTGCATTACAGGCTGCTATAGGTACTCTGTTAGATTTTAGTTCAGCCTATCACCCACATACTGATGGACAATCAGAGAGAACCATTCAGACATTAGAGGATATGTTGAGAGCTTGTGCCCTAGAGTGAAAGGTAATTGGGATGTCAGTTACCACTAATAGAGTTTTTATATAATAACAGTTATCATTCAAATTTGGGAGTAGCACCGTAAGAAGCATTGTACGGGTGAAAATATAGATCATCATTGTGTTGGTATGAGGTAGGAGAGAGACAGCTTCTTGGACCTAATCTAGTGGTGCATGCAACTCAAAAGATTGTCATTATTCGGAATAAATGTTTAGCAGCTCAAAGTCGAAAAAGAGCTATGTCGATCGACGTAGGAGAGATTTAGAGTTTCAAGTTGGGATATGGTATTTCTAAAGGTTTCACCTTGGAAGGTAATTATTTGTTTTGGCAAAAACGGAAAGTTGAGTCCCCGTTATATTAGACCCTTTTGAGGTTCTAGACAGAATTGGTGAGGTGGCCTACCGTGTGACTTTGCCGCCTAGTCTCGCGGGAGTACATGATTATTTCCATGTATGGATGCTAAGAAAGTACATCTACAGTCCGTCACATGTGGTGAATTATGAGCCACTTCGAGTTTGCGAAGACTTGACATATGAGGAGCAACCCGTTCAGATTCTTGATACTAAAGAAAAGGTTCTACGAAATAAGCAGGTTCAACTCGTCAAAATCTTATGGAGCAATCACAAAGTTGAAGAGGCCACTTGGGAGTGCGAAAAAAAGATTCGTGAACGCTACCCACACTTGTTTTCTCAACGTTAGTGTTATAATTTTGAGGAAGAAATTTTTTTTAAGAGGAGAAGAATGTAAAACCTGGAAATTTAAGGAATAAATTAATATATAATATAATTGGTAAAAAAAATTTAATTAAATAAATAAATATTCTATAATTATAATAAAAATAATAATGGAATAATAATAAAGATAACAATTAAACAAATATAAAAGGAGTTAATTTTGAAATTAAAGGTATTCTTTTTACATATAGCAATAACATGATAATTATAGTAACATAAAGATAAATATGGATATAACAGAAAAATAAATTCGTGATAGTGATTTTTGGGATTTCACCTAGATTCTTGAAAATCGGCTAAGAGCCATTATATAATTCATCTTCTCCGATCTCACATCTCTCCCTACCATCTCTCATCTCTCTGCGACCTCATCTCTCTCTCGGCCATCTCTCACCACCGACGTAACCCACCAGCGCGCAGCTAGCACCAGTGCGGCTATCATTGCCGGCATTGCCATCTGTCACCGGCGTAACCATCGTGGATCTGTCGCCTTCTCCCCTACTCTCTGGTTTGTCTCTCCCTCTCACCCCTGTATGCACGTGTATATATATAAATATATATACGCATATATGTATATATAACCCAACTATTATATGAAGCTATAATAAAGGCTCTGATTACGCTTAAATGCATATATACATATATAAATATATAAAATAAATAAGCATCAGATATAAAATAGATCTATATATATATTATATATAAAATAATATAAACATATATATACATACGTTAAGAGATGATTCTATATATAAATATACACTATATATACGCCTATATATGTAAATCTACACGAGTATATGATAACATACAAATAAATGATAATAATGAAAAATGAAGAAAGAAAAAGAACTCTGGAATCACAAGTTTCACGAGGAGAAATCCTTGGTTTCGCACCCTTGGGTCGGCTATCGTTGAGATTGAGTCAACTCATAACCCTTAGAATTTGGATTGTTCATATGTAGGGTTGACTCTTGTAAAAGCTTAGGTCGACTCATGATGAAGGGATCTCTGTTCTATCTCGGGCCTTCTGTTGGGTCAACTCATTGTTGCTTTGGGTTGACTCATACTAGTCTTGGGTCAACTCATGGCTGCTTTGGTTGACTGGTGCGTGGTTGTATCAGCTCATGCAGCCTTTGGGTCGACTCGCCAGCTCTTTGGGTTGACTCACAGTCGCCTGTTATTGAAAATTTCGAGAGTTTTCCCCTTTGGGTCGACTCATGTTCTTCTTGTGTCGACTCAAAATGATAAGTTTTTCCTAAAATCTTTTTGTATCAATCCTAAACTTAGGCCTTGTTTCGGAACTAGTTTAATGACTTTCTAACTCATTTAATACTAGACTTAAACACCTGAAATAACTTCAAAACTTGTTAACGGGAGAGGTTTCGCTTGGTATTTAAATACTATTTAGTTAGCACTAATTATTAATAATCTTTTATATTGCATATATCAGGGTGACGTTTGACCCGTATGTTGCCATTGTTATTGCGCATTGTGCTTTCCTTGGACCTAAGTTTTGTGGTTTGTCATGCTATGTATTTTTTAAAAATTCCCCATATTCCCAATTTACTTTAAAAAGAAATGTATATACTTCTATTTTTTTTAATTGTATTGTTATAAAATCCTTTTGTAAAAGTCATGGTATATATGTTTCACTTGTATGAGGTTTTTGATATTATTTACATGGTGCGATTATGAGATGTTCTTAGGACTATGTTGAAAGCCCAAGGGATATCCCTCTATAAGGTGACTCTGGACGCTAGGAAAAAGATCTGGTTTGAATCTCGTGGTGACTCTAGTTGTTCAACGGTTTAAGGAATAGCCTGAGTGTGTCTGGTGATCTAACCCGAATCATCTTAGAAAAAAAACTCAGGCGCCAACCTGTGGTGACTTTGTGTTCGATGTTGAATCCAACGGGCCGAGAATGTCCTCAGTTTCATTTATGAGGCCCTGGTTACTATTGGTTATGATTATGCCCATGCTAATCCTAAGGTTATTATTATGGTTCTCACTCATTTGATGAGCATGTCGCTATACTATTATGATATTGACATTTGGTATGTCCAGATTTGATATATTAATTTCTCGCCTTTGATAACGAGATCAGGTGATAAAAAATAAATATTTTGACAGAAAGGAAAGATGAGTTATGCTATCACCTTTTTTATACTGCTTATATTATGTCATGATGATGATGTTCAACTAAAATTATTTTAAATTCCCAATTTTGGAATTGTATTCTATAATACAGGCTTTCTATTCACCAACTGTAAGCTGACATTGTATTTCAACATTTGAAGTAATCCATAACGAAGATAGTAGAGGACTCGGTTATGTTAGGAGATTCAGTATTTATGACCTCTTAGGACATTTATTTCATTTTACATTTTATTGAGACGGTATTTATTATTTGAGTTTCCATCTGGACAACATGTTTGGTTATAACCTTGTGGGCTGTTTGTGACCCGGGAGTGATTGTTATGGATTTTGGTTATCGATCCTTTGCATCTAGATCTATTAGTATATTGTTAGTTGTTTTTAATGATTAGGATTTCGTGGCTCATTGGGCCGAGGACCGTGGTCAACGGCCAGTCATACTCTCGAGTTAGGGTGTGACAGTTGCAAGAGCGGCAGAGAAAGGTGAGAGTCGAGAAGAAATAGCGAGTCGCTCATTTGACCCATTGCAACCTTAACTGGAACCAAGCAACCTTTTGGTTCCCTCGACAATATGGCATGCACCACTTTGTTTTGGGGGTGCGCCACCTTCACCTCGCGTGCGCCACTTTCCTCTAACATCCACGCCATGTTGAACCAATCATCACCTGCCGCGTGCCACTTCCCTCCTAGTGGACCCCTGTGAGGAACTCTATGAAAATATGCTCTGCCCACCACTTTTTAAAAAACTTGTTTTTTATAAAATGGTCTTGATTTTTGGGTTTTAAAAGAAAAGTGGGGTTTTATGTTTTTGAAAAGAAAGACTCCCAAATGCGTCCGTGTTAAAGGGCCGCACAATTGGAGTCACCACTTGATTTTTAATGATAAACCAAGAAAATAAAACTTTCAAGATACTAGTCCATCGTTACCAGAGATAATAGTTTGGGAGCTAGGGTACGCGAAGGGAAGGTGTTAGGCACCCCTCTCGCCTGATCAAAAGATCGGCCTCTACATAACCATTTCTTTAATTCTTGTCTTAAGTTTTTCAAAAGTAACATTTATAGAATGGGGGTTGAAGCGAGATTAAATAAAAGTAATCAATAAATAAAAACCTAACCTAAAACTAAGGTATTCTAAGCATGCTTTCATTTAATCGCATACCGAAATGGGAAATAACAACACATTAGTTCAGTAATATAGAAAATAGACATTCTATTAATGCGAAAAGGATGCAACAAGCTACTGGAAAGCCACTTGTTTTTATAGAGGTGGCGAACGCCACCTGTTAACCTGGCGCATGCCACATGAACATTGCGCATGCCACTTTTGGACTCTCTGGAAGTGGCACGCGTCACTATAGCAGAGTGATCTCGACACTAGGAGGGCCGAAATGGACTACTGTTTTAAGAAAATAGTGTGTTTGTGTGCAAAAGTGTTTTTATACTTAAAAGAAAACATGAAATATGATTTACACATAGTGTGTTCAACACATAGTCTAAGAACTTACATGCCATACATCTCTAAACTAAGAAGTTATATAGAATACTTTTTCTAAGCGAAGAAATGGCTTACAGGTTTGTGTCAAGTGGAGGTTTGGCCCTTTGGCCGTCGATTTCAACAAGTCTCATCCTTTTCAGGGTAGACTTATTATACCTATGGATGTGTGTGATGGAATTGAATACAAAGTGTATCTTTGAGGTTGATTTTGAGGTGTTCGAAAAGTTTGGTCAAAAGCATGCCATGTAGAAGAATGTTCTTATTGGTTTGGGCTACCTTCCACATGTCAGCGATGATAAGGTAGCCCAGGTTAATGGGTTCCTTTTGGATGATGCACCACATCACAAAAAGTTGGATGAAGGTGATATCTCTGAACTTTCTACCTTGGGACAAGATCATATGATTCACCATATGGTGAAGAATTCAATATTCGGGTAGAAGGAGATTGGCTTCAAAAAGTTTGTCGGGGCTTATGTTGTTTTGTCCAGTAATGAGGGAAATGAAGTCCTCAATAGGAACTTCTAGGTAGTTATGTCATTCTTGGTGGCAGTTTAGAAGGTGTGTGCCATTTGTGGCATTTATTAGTCGATTGATAAGAGGTGCTCCTACCACAAATTCTTTGCCTCTTACCCAACTACTTAAGAATAATCCTTCATCAGTGAAAGAATGATCCATGTGGGCGTAGGCTATTCGACATAATTCAGGGTAAACTAGTTCTTTAATGGAGGCGAAGGATTGCCATCCCATTTCAGTGAACCAGGCCGAGAAGTGCATTCCAATTTCATCAAAGAATTGGAAATTGATGCACCTCCCATCAGGGACTTTTTGAGAAAAGAAATTTCGTTCATACTTATCTTGGACAACTTGGTCTCTACAGACCTATTTTTCCGAAGAGGGGGATTTTGATTTCTTGCTCTTCTTCTTCTTGGAAGTTCCTTCTTCTTGATTAACTGGCCATTTCTTTGATCTTTTGGATGGAATTGAAGGTTCCATTGAAGAATCGTACACTTAGTTGATGGAGATGAAGGTTTGCGAAAAGCACTGTATCGCAGAGCTAGGGCTTCGTCACGTGCTGTCAATCAGCTGTTCAACCTAGGTCTGAAGGTTTGATGATGGTTATAATCGATGAGAGAGGAAAGGGGATTAATTTGACAAGGGTCAGAGGTCTGAGTTGAGAGGGAAGAAGAAGGGCGATGCAGAGGTTTTGACTCACGCGAGAGAGAGAGAGAGAGAAAGAAGATTTGGTTTTAAAATGAATTTGGGACATTCAAAACTTTTATATACCCGAGCTTTTGGGTCGACTCATTGATATTGTGAGTTGACTCAAATAAGCCGCAGGGGATTTTAGAATAAAATCTTAGTTGGGTCGACTCATGGTCTTCTGTGAGTCGACACAAGTTTGAAAATTTTGCCTAGTCAAAAAGGTCTATGAGTCGACTCATGAATGTCTGTGAGTCGACTCATTGCCTGTGAGTTGACTCATGGTTGTCTTTAAGTCGACCCAACGGCGGCTATATGGTAAACCCAGTGTTCTGAGTCGACTCATACCTCTTGTGAGTCGACCCATGGAGGATAAAAAATGGAATTTTTAAGTTTTTCATGGGTTTAACATTTCCAATTCTCCTTTTATATAATTAAATCTTTCTTCATTCAAAGGTTTGGTAAATATATCTGCTAATTGGTGTTCCGTACTTATGAATTCTATTAATACATCTTCTTTTTGTACGTGATCTCTTATGAAATGATGTCTTATTTCTATGTGTTTAGTCCTAAAATGTTCGATGGGATTCTTAGATAGACTAATAGCACTTTTCTTGTCACATTTTATTAGAATTTTATTATATTTTATATTAAAGTCTTCCAATTCTTGTTTCATGTAAAGTACTTGAGCGCAACAACTTCCTACGGCTATATATTCGGCTTTAGTGGTTGAGGTGATTACAGAGTTTTGTTTCTTACAAAACCACAAAACTAGAAAATTACTTAGGAAGTGACATGACCCACTAGTACTTTTTTGGTCTAATTTACAACTGGCAAAGTCGGGATCCGAATAGCTTATCATTTATAGGGATGTGTCTTTGGGATACCATAAACCTATGCTAATTATTCCTATAAGATATCTAAGGATTCTTTTTTTTACAGCAGTTAGGTGTGATTATTTTGGATTAGATTGATATCTAGCTCATAAGCACACATTAAACATTATATCAGGACGACTAGCAGTTAAGTATAGAAGGCTACCAATCATACCTCGATACTTTTTACTGTCGACTGAT
>JAUTBS010112257.1:0-12708 GCA_032361285.1 Aequorea victoria | reverse complement strand
CTGTTGAGTCAACTAAGGTCAACACGGGTGGATACGGTCCTTTTCCTTAGCTGGCCAAAGTCACCACCTGAGGTGGACTTTCCCTTGGACTTTGTCATATCCCAAGAACATACGTCTCATGATCGCATCATAAATATATAAAGTAGAATCTCTTCCATTCAAATATTTGAAACCATTTATACCATGTGTTTGTAATAGAGTACACCATTCATTGAAGTTAAGCAATATTTTTCCTTTGAAACATTTATGTAAAAGAGTTTTGTAAAATATTTATTTATGAGTTTTGCATAAAATAAGTAGCAAAAGTTTTATGTAAAAGAGTTTTTGTACAAAAAGCTTAATAGAAAAATATTTAAGCATGAAAAAGCAGTTATAACAATTTTGGGAGATTAGGAGATTCATTTTGAAAGATAATAGCATGAGATCTACTCACCAGATGTCCAAGCCAGTCTCTAAGAATAGATAATGTAAGAAAATCACAATCTGATATAAAATAAAATGTAATAAACCATCAAATAATGCAAAAATGCAATCTAAGACTACCAAACGGTCCCTTAATCCAATTTATTTTTTCCCATGTGAGTTTCTGGTGTTAAGTTAACTCATTTTAATTTATTTTATCTTTTAAACCACTGCCCAAACAGGATCTAAGCATTTTAATTTAATTTTAAAAACTTTGTTCCAAAGGTGGCGGCGTGAGTCGACTCACAGTGGGTGTGGGTCGACTCACAGAGATCAAGGGCAGGGGTTGGGTCGACTCACAAGGTGTGTGGGTTGACCCATGAAGGGTCTCAAAGGATGGGTGGTGTGTCACATGCATCAATGGGTCGACACCCAAGGCTTGGTGTCGACTCACAGTGGTCCAACAAAGAGGGATGGGTCGACTCATGCCCTCTGTGAGTCGACCCAAGAGGGGCTGGAGTGCCAAGGGTTGAGGCCAAAGGAGCTGGAGTCGACCCCTAAGGCCACCGAGGGCTCCATGAGTCGACACCAGAGGCCGTGGGTCGACTTATGGCCAAGGTAGAGGCGCATGAGTCGACACACAGAGGCTCTGTGTCGATCCACAGAGGCAAGGCAGACCATATGAGTCGATCCATGGGAACCATGAGTCGATCCAAAGGCTTGAGGGGCACCTACTGTTTTCATGAGTCGACTCACAATAGGTGTGGGTCGACTCATAAAAGCGAGGCAGCCATAGATGACTAAGCTGACCTCGGTTTTTCTTGGTTTTTGTTTTATTTTTGTTATTTTAATTAATTCTAATAATATATTAACATATTTTAGGACATTTTAAACATATTTTATAGACATAAATTATTTAATCATGTATTAAATATGAAGATAATCCATGGTAATATAACATAAATATATTTATATATATTCACTGTAATATTGTTTTTATATTGATTATTTTTTATTGTTCATTCATTCTATCATTCTAAATATGAATATATAATATGGTTGCACGTGTGTGGATGGTTAGATTGCATAAAAGATGTTTGTTCGATGTTATAATATCAATATAAAATGTGTTATACAACATATATATATATATATATTCATTGTTCTTCAAATATATCTTGATCCTATGGTTCTGGTCTTGGGTCTCAAGGTTAAAACATGATAAATTCCTATGGTTTCTCATGATCTGTTATCTAAGCAACTAACCATGTGATCTAAGACATGATTCATATGTATATATATTCTGTAAAAGAAAGCAACAGAGGCTCACCCGATATCACTAAACAGTGATGGCGAACCCTGAGGAAGATGATGATGATGATGTGATGATCGAATGGTTGATGATGGTGTTAGTTTCGGCAATAGTGGTGATAGAGAGAAGGAGAAACTGGGTTGAGAGAGAGATGCAGGGGTTGGGAGAAGAAGAGAGAGAGATCGTGGTGATGATGCAGAGAATGGGAAATCAAAAGGGTAATCCCGTATAAGGTGGGAGGAAATCTGGGGGTGGTTCCATATAAGATGGGAAAGGATGGCACGAAAAGAGGAAGCAATAACTATCTTCCAAATCCTCAGCCTGATTCTTAGAAAGCATCCAACAGATTACCATAATCTGTTATTCAAATCTCGTTTCTCTTTCTTTCTTTATTCTTTTATTTCTTTTCTTTATTCTTTATTTCCTTCTCTCAATTATTCTTTAATTATTAATTTAATAATCACTTGTTTTGTTATCTAGAATCTTCTTTATTTATTTATCTAATTAGTTGGGCTATTTAATTAATTAAAGTCTAATTAAGCTTTTAATTAAGTTAGAATACTTATCTCATTAATTAGATTAAATTTTATTTAACCCTCTTATTTATTACTTGACTAATTGAATTATTAATCAAATAAATATATTAATTTTTTAAAATTTTTTACGAATTTTACAATATTGAGCTAATCGAAAGCATTAAGGAATAATATGTCGGCTGAGCTGCCATTATCCACAAGAATTCTGCGCACCTTGTAGTTAGCCAGCACCATGGTGAAGACCAGGGGGTTGTCATGGGGCTGCTGGATTCCTCGGGCGTCGACTTCGGAGAAGGTGATTATCTCCTCGGTTTTGTCAACTTTTCCCGATCGGTCAGCTATGTAGACATCACTGGCACCCTCGGTCCTGAGGCGTCTAGAGTGGATTTTTCTGGAGGAGCCGCTTTCTCCTCCTCCAAAAAATCCTTTGGAGATCACTCGGACCTCTCCAGCAAGGTTTTTGTCTTGATCCCTTGGTGGTGGTGGCGGTGGCCTATCTTGCTGGGCTCGAGGGTTATCCTTGTTTTGTCGACCGGCCAGGAATTTGCTGAGCCTTTCTCTCTGGATTAACGCCTCGATCTGTTCTTTTAGGTCGAAGCAATCTTCGGTGTTGTGGCCATGGTCTTTGTGGAAGTGACAGTACTTGTCAGGATTGCGGTGGTTCGGTTGAGACCTGAGCTTCTTAGGCCACTAAAGCTCGGGGTCATCCCCAATCTATAAAAGGACCTGCTCGATAGATGTATTCAGGGGCGTGTACTTCTCGAAGCGACTGGTTGGTATCCTGGGCCGTTTGGAATTGGCCTGACCGTGCTGCGACCGGTCAAACTCTCGAGGTTGGTTTGGTCGATCGGTCTCATCTCGTTTCCTTCTGTCATTTTTCTCTGTGCTTTCGCCTTTCTTTGTTGGTTGAGGGGGTCGATCCTCTCGGGCATTCATAACATCCTCGTCATTTATGTGCTTCTGAGCCTTTACAATGAGCTCAACTATGCTGGTCGGTGGTGCCTTTTCCAGAGAGAAAAGAAATTTTGTGGGCTGGAGGCCACCCATGAACGCTGTCAAGGCTACTTTATCGTCGATGTCATTCACCTTCAGAGCCTCGTCGTTGAACCAAGTGACGTAGTGGCGGAGGATCTCAGTTTTTCCTTATTTAACATTAAGAAGGTATATGGCTGCCTTAAATGTCGTTGACCACATATGAAGTGTCCAGCGAACAGCTTGCTCAACTGGGTGAATGAGGAGATGGACCCAATTTTTAATTTACTGAACCATACGCGAGCCGACCCCTTCAGTGTGGTCGGGAAGGCTCGGCACATGATCTCTTTTGGGATAGCATGCAGGTGTATATAGGCCTTATATATTTCTAGGTGGTCCAGAGGGTCTTTTAACCCGTCGAATGCCTCCATTTCTGGCTATGATGGCCGAGGAGAATGACAAATTCGTTCTTTAGACGAGCTCATCGACTACTACTGCGGTCTTTTCCTTCATGGCTGCCATCATATTGTTAAGTTGATCCTTCACTTCCCTTAGCTCGACCTCCATTGCGGTGGACATTTCAGTACTCTCGGGCTGGATGCTCCCGACCCGTTTAGGGGCTTGATTTTTTCCCTGAGGTTGAGCCCTGCTCTCAGCCATATCCTTATTTTCATTAAGCTCCTTCTCCTGGCCTTGCCCTTGGTTGTTGGGCTATTAAACTACTGGTTATCTAGCCTCAGGATGAGGAATCTGAGGAGAAAGAGGAGGAACGGGCAGGAGTCGGGCCTGTTCATCGAGTCTTTGATTAATGGCCTGGTTCTGGTGAACCAAGCCTTGGATCAGTTGGGTCAAGTCTTTTAACCGTTGTTTGACGTTTGGTGGCGGGCCTCCTTGAGGATTGCCCTGATGACGATTTCCCTCAGAGGCCATTGATTGTGTGGCAACCATTCAGAATTCGAAACACCGAGGATAGGAACACTGATTAGACATTCCCACAGACGGTGCCAGATGTTGGTGTCTAAATCTGGATAGTCGCATGGGATCGGTGTCCCTCCAAATTGATTCCTGAATCTTCTATTTTTATCGATTAAATTCCTGTAAGAAGTTAGAACATAGACACCGGTGGGATGCCAGCCTATTATTTTCCGATGCTAAAGTCAGCGGATAGGCAGTTGGAATAATCAAAGTAGAATGTAGGACTAGTATGTAGATGTCAAGAATGGCGTATCTTTGGAGCCTGTAGGTGGTTGCTATTTATAATGATGTGAGGGCGTGAAATCCGAGATACGATGGGGATGAATCCATGATCTCTTAGGATTCGGTGAGGTTTCTTTTTACCCGAGAGGGATTTTTGAGATTTGTGTAGATCTAATCCCTAATTTTTTGCTAAAACAGCTATTCGGAGTGATCCTGGGCGAGATTGTTGACGTTAATTTAGGAGCCGACCATTATGAGTGCTCGGTATGTTTGATCAACCTGACTGGGCTCGGGATCCATCTGACCGCGCGCGGGTTTTTGATTGACTGTACTCAGAATAAATCCGAGTATGAGATAGAGTCGACCTATTTGGCTTGCCATGCTGCTCGGTTGGCACCGAATGCTTTTTAAGAGACCCTCTCGGTCGTCTTTGGTCGACCGTTTAGTTTTATACTCATCAATAATAAATATGATAATGTTGATGAGGCTGTTAAGTTCTCCTGTTTGATTATTGGAATGTCGGTCAGGCCCATGCATGAAATCCTTTATGGAATGTATGAATGAAGCAATGTGAAGCTTCTTATGGATAAATATTGTTATGAAAGGTGGGTTGTGTAGCCTTTCTCAGCTTCTATGCCTGGTGCTCGGGGCGGGGCTTGACATAGTATATTTGTGTGCTTGTGAGCATGTATATTATGTTGTTAAGCATTTATAAGTTGGCTTAAGAGCCGTATGTTGTTGTTGAGAAAATCTTTTAAAGCTACTTTGGGTCATAGAGCTGTATGTTGAGAAATCAGAAAGATGATTGTCCGTATGGCCGGTATGAAAGTATTTATAAATCATTAAAGTTGGACCGTAAGGCCGTATGTTAAAGATGAAAGAGTTTTTATAAAACTTTACGAGTTGGGCTACTAAGCCACATGACATAAATATGTCATTCTACATGAGTTGCATGATCAAGTTTTTCTGAATAAATTCTTTATGAAATATTTGTTGGGAAGTTATGTAAAAGCATACATCTTTTTACTTTTTCAAAGCTTCTCATCTGTAACGGTAGCTGTGAAAACGCATAAAATCTTTACTTTTGGTTTTGACGTTTTGTGTTGATTACTTTTTATTATGATATTAAGTCCACTCTCCTGTAATCACTTGTGATTGCAGATCTTATTACAGAGTAGACGGTTGGTCAACCATGGTACCGTTGATGTCAGAAGAGCAAGTCTGACGTGAGATATGTTTGAGAAACCTGTGAGAGGTTTTCATCAAAGAGATGGTATATAAATATGAGCAGAGGCTCATTATATGTCTATAGGGATTATTTATCGCGAGTGTTATTAAAAAGTAAGAGCGTTGTTGATGTAAATCTTATATAGGTAGTTTCTTTAATAATGAGAGAAAGTATGACATTGAGATTTGAATTAATAACCTTTTGATTTCAGTTATTTGTGAGTTAGATGAGCTTGTACCGCACCACTCCAAGCAGGTTAAATCATCATCAGAGGAGTGGGTGTGACAAAGATAACTTTCATATCATCAGAGGTTTAGGAAATGAGAATTTTGCAAATGCAGAACATAAGAGTTTTGTAAACAAAATAAGAATTTTGTTATTCACTCAGATGTACAAATGAAATTTTGGCATAAACTAAATTTTTACACAAAATGAGAACTTTGATATCATCAGTGGTTTAAAAAATGAGAATTTTGCAAAAAGAAAAATAAGCAGTTGACACATTAAGAGTACTTTTATATTATCAGAGGTTTAAAAAATGAGAATTTTACAGATGTAGAAAATGAGAATTTTGTACATAAAATAATTAAGAACTTTGTTCTTACGGGAGATGTACAAATGAAAATATTGCATAAACTAAATTTTACGAAAAATGAAAACTTTAATATCATTAGTGGTTTAAAAAATTAGAACTTTACAGAAAAATGAGCACTTGACATATTAAGAGAGCTTTCATATCATCAAGGGTTTAGGAAATGAGAATTCTACAAATGCTAAAAATGAGAACTTTATTATTATTTGAGATGTACTAATGAGAATTTTGGATAAATTAAATTTTACAGGTAATGAAAACTTTGGTATCACCTGTGGTTTAAAAAATGAGAATTTTGTAAAAAAATGAGCACTTGACATATTAAGAGATCTTTCATATTATCAAAGATTTTAGGAAATGAAAACTTTATACACAAAATGATAATTTTGTTATTACATGAGATATACAAATGATAATTTTGTTATTACATGAGATGTACAAATGATAATTTTGCAAAACCTAAATCTTACAAAAAATGAAAACTTTGATATCATCAATGCTTTATAAAAATGAGAACTTTACAGGAAGATGAACACTTAACATATTAAGAGAACATTCATATCATCAGAAGTTTTAGAAAATGAGAATTTTGCAGATGCAAAAAATAAAAATTTTGTACATAAAATGATAACTTTGTTATTACATGAGATGTATAAATGAGGATTTTACATAAACTAAATTTTATAGGTAATGAGAACTTTGATTTCACCAGTAGTTTAAAACTGAAAATTTTACAGAAAAATGAGCACTTGACATATTAAGAGAACTTTCATATCATCAGAGTTTTAGAAAATAAGAATTTTGTACAGAAAATTAGAACTTCAAATTGTGTACAGAATTTTACTTTAATCAGTGATGAAAAATTATTTCTCGTAAACAAACTAGCACACCAATCACTACAATTATGAAAATTTTTAACCAAAATTACAAAATTACAATGAAAAACATACGTAGAAGTTTTATTATTTCTCAATTTTATGCTGTAATGACGAATAAAACAAAATAACAAAATTATGGAAATTTTTAACCAAAACTATGGCTCCAAATTACATGATTTCTCATTTTTGAAATGATAATCACGAAGAAAACAAAACTAGGGTTTCGAATTCTTTCACCAAGTCACGATCAGGAATGAAAAGCATGACAACTAGGGTTCCAAATTACTTTACCAAATCACGTATAGAAATGAGAATGATGAGATTTTTATTTTTAAAATAGCATAATGAGATTATGGGTGATTTACTCTTCCTCTTCAACGCCTCCGAAATTACCGTGTTATGCGCTCACAAATGGATCGTGGATCAAATCTTTCCCTTCGTATTTTTTGACACACAATATTGATGCAGAACAATTTTTTTCTCGCCTGATTTCGTGTATGAAGTGATTGACAATGATTTTGTATCGCAATATCCGAGCGAATGGTGGTGTATATTGCGGTATTTTCAACATAAACTATTTTGTTGGAACCTAGTGGGTTAGTTATTTTGAAAAAATCCTTATTGTTAAACAATTATCCATCAGTACCCATCCGACAGTTTTTGGTATCACTCGGTGCCACTCGATATTTTTCGGTATGACAGTACTTATCTTTATTTTAAACAAAACATAATTAGATTTTTACTATACAATTTCTGTCCAAAAAAATACGTATCGCTGGTATAAAATGGTATGACAAAAATTTCGAATAAAGAAAAATAGTTAAAATCTTACAAATATACACTTCAACTGATTCATACTCATAGGTAGCGTTTGACAACGGTTACGTTTCCTGTTTTCTATTTACGAAAAAAATATAAACGTAAACACGTTTACGTTTTGTATAAACATAAATTATAACATGTTTGGTAATGTATGTTATCGGAAAATAAAAAAAGATTTTTTGAGAAAAAAAAAGTTTATTTTAAGAGTAAAAAAAAATTCATTTTTATTTGCCCGTTGGTCGACTCATGACGAATATGTATCGACTCATGGGAATGTGGTCTCGGCTTCTTAGTAGACTTTCGTCAGTGGGTCGACCGACCTGAAGCTTGGGTCGACTCATACTAAACTTGGATCGACTCAATGGTAATGGATAAGCTTGGGTCGACTCATGATAAGCTTGGGTCGACTCATGATAAGCTTGGGTCGACTCATAACAAATTTGGGTCAACTCACCTGAAGTTTGAGTTGACCCAATATATTTTTAAAATTTTCAAAACACGTTTTTTCTGTTTTCGAAATTTACGAAATTTTATAAATATTTACAAAAAATAAAAAAAATATAAATATATTACCAAAAATATTTTTGTTTACATTTTACAAAAATTCTGAAAATAAAAACAAAAATAGAAAACGTAAACGTTACCAAACGGCACCATAGTAACTCAAGAGATGATATTTTTTTTTTTCTTTCAGAAAAGAAAAAGAAATCAATCATTGAAACAAAAACATTAATCTGTAAGACAAAACCAACAAATAAACAAACAACGGATAATGTGAAAACTTAGTTCGAAAAATGCAAAAATTGAAGTCTTAAAGCATACCCTAAAAGCAAGCAAGCAAGCGACAATTTACTGATTTAGTAAAACAATGATTAAAGTTTGAGATTCAAATCGAGACCGGAAGCATCATGGGAATAATCAATTTGGGAAGAACCAAATCGAGGCCAAAGTTTTTTATCACCATCAACAGTTTCCTTGTTAATTGCTGTAGAAGAACCACTCCCTTCAAACCTCGAAGAGGATGGTCCAACAGCACTAAATCCAAACCCTCCATTGTGTGACTGAAAGCCTTCCACCATCCTCAGCCTATTATAAGATGACTGTGGTTGCACCGAGGTGGGCCTAGACCACCCATCATGCCCAAAACGATACCCGGGTGGTGGCGATGACGACCAAGGAAAGGAAGATCTGTTGAAGGAACCATGCAGAGGAGGGATTTGTTGGTAACCAGAATAAGAATAATAAGGATATGGAGGATGCCCAAATGGCCCGACATCCATCCCCTGTCGCCTTTTGGCCAAAGCGCGCTCTTGTTTATGGGCGTTCTGGTGTCCTCCAAGTGCTTGGGATGTAGAGAACTCCCTCTTGCAAAAGTTGCAAGAGAAAGTCCTAGCCTCTGAGCGCTTATCCCGGGTACTGTCGTCTGATGATTTACATGCCTTCGAAGAAGAATCCGTGTTTGATTCGGCGAAAAGATCAAGTACGAACTTAGGTCCATGATTCAATTCATCATTATTCGAGACCTTGAGGCCGAGCAAAAGGCGGGACCCGGGTTCGGTTTTCTTTGGCTGATCAGACCCTTCCCCGTTTTCTTCTTTCATCTTCATCTTCATTTTAGCCTTCATGTTGTTCTCCATCTGGTCTCCTTGGTAGCGCAGAGGCTTTTCTGATGTCGCTGAGATGCTGGAAGCCTCTGAGTGGCATTGTTTTGCATCGGTCCCTTCCATGACAGTAACAGCGCGTAGGAGTTTGGATTAGAATGAAAGATTAATGTTCCTTAAATAATGAGGGAGTTAATGGTGAATCTCCACATATATGGAAAGATATCCTGATGTACAATCACTTCATGGCGTTATGCAATCAACGTAGAAAGGAGATGACAGAGCTTGTTGTGATCTCACATTCAATAAATCCCAAAATATTGCGCTTGAACTACTATTTTCCTACTTTATATAAAAAGCCACATTGAGTCTACTTACCATGCATTCTGCGGTTCGAATTTGATGCTGACACGTGGAATGAAAGGATAACTAGTGATTGAGTCCATAAATTTGATTCTGTGTTTTGAAATTAAAGTCAAAAATCTTACTACAATCACATTTAGTATGAAAGAAATATAATTATAAAACACTGTCATATCATAAAGGTTATATAACCTTAATTAACCATATGAAAAACTCACATTCCATTCACGTACGTAATTTAGTAATGAAGCCCATGTTTAAGTGCTTAATTAGCAAAATATATGCTAGGATTTAAATAAGAATGTTAGTAATAAGGGCAATGGATATGAGATTTCAAATCAATTCATAACTATCCTAATTTCCTTTACTAGTTACATATAGAATCATAACGAAAGGCATGTTCATCAAATTCATGCATCTTCAAAATTTCATTTATCATTTTGTAAAGTTACCAATCTTGACAATCGCATTCTTTCACTACGTACCTTTCTTCACATTATATTTAGATACACTTTTGATTTCCTCAAAAAGTAGTTCGAGAGTGATAATGAAAAAAGAATTTATTTGAAGATGGTGCCAGCTTTTAATGATAGTAAACCATATAACATATAAGTTGGCATATTAGCATCAAAGAAATATGGTTATAAAAACACGTCATATCGTAAACAAGATAACGACAATTAACTGTATGAAAAATTCATTCAATTAATTCAATAGTTCTATCTCGTTGCATTGTAATGAAGAACATGATGAAGTGCATAACAAGCAATCCATATGCAAGGATTAAAATAGGAATGTTAATAAGAAGGGCAATTGCTATGAGATTTCAAATCAATTCATAACTATTTCATGATCCTTTTAACTATTTATGTACCATCATAGCAAAAGACGTGACTAATCCATTCACTTGGATGATTTTTTGAAATTTATGTATCCATGCGATTTGCAAAACAATCATATCTTTTCTATAAAAAAAAATAAAAATCATTGTATTTGTGATATGGGCATTTAATTGACTTGTATTTTTAATGTCACCAAGAGAATACAGATTTTCTGCATTTATACCAATTTTCCATCTTTTTGAAATTTAAAGGCAGCATGAACATATAACTACAAGCAACAAAGCATGCTTGGATGGAACTTGTAAATGAAGAAAGTCTTTCAATGTCACAACGTGTACAATGTACATAATACTTTTAGTTTATAAAGAAATAAAAGGAAATAAGAGAATGCTAGAAAGATTCCAAATTTATTGCAATAATTTGACCACTTAATCACAAATCCTATCCAGCTACAATGCTAGTTGGACACCACACAAAGTTACAAATCATCAATGATGTAATTCTATGTTATCTCATCTCAATACTTGTCATAATTTTATGGATTTTACGGTTTTATGTTGTTTGGATATTCAAAAGACCATAATCCTAGCAATCTTAGGATGTAGTCGTAAACATCTATTAGACAGTTTACTAGTTCAGCTAGTTTGAATCTTTCTATGCCGATTACTAATTTTCGATAGAAATCATTGTTACTAAGTGATGGAATAGTAAATCGTGAATCTTTGGAGTTGAAATCCAAAATAATTAGAACAATTGAAGTATTAAGTATGGAAATGATGCAGAGCTTGTAGGCCTTTTGTTTCATGGAAGCCTATGATTATCAAAAAGCAAACTAGCACTAGCAGAGGCATGACTCGACATTGGTAGATTAATTCCAAAAAGTCCGTTTTTCCATTCTAGGAAATAGCAAATTTAGTCCTATTTTCTTCTTTTTTTCGCTTGTTTTGGCATGTTTTTATAAGTTTCTAGTAGTCAAATATAGCCGTATCTTATATTTTTCTTTTTTGGTAATTTTCTGTTTAGGAAAAATCCAGTTACCTAAATCAGTGGTTTCTTTTTTCATTCAACTTTTCCATTATAATTAAGTGTAATGAGTTTTAGTGTAAATCAGTTGTTTAATACGAAAGAAAAGAGTTTTCTCTTATTGTATTTGTTTTAGAGAAAGTATCTCTAATTCTAAGAAAGCTTGTGAATTTTAAAGTTATTTGATTCTCAGCCGATACGTCTCTCTGTATCAGTTGGTATCAAAGGTAAACTCTTGTTCGACAACTTGATCATGGCTCGAGGTGATGCTGCAATGTAAAGATTCGGATTTTTGATAACCCTAGATTGAACTTCTATAAACCCTAATGATGCTAGAAACAAAATCTCATGGATTAACCTAATGAACTTAAGTACTAAAGAGGAAAAATTAGTCTTTCAATTTATCAAGCAAAAAATCAAACAAAAAAAAAATTATGGGCTAGGACCCAAAATGAAAATTTAAGTACAAGAACTCATAAATTAAATTATTAGGCCCAAATTAATTTTTAGAACCCAAATTAATAATTTATGGCCCAATTAAATAAGTACCCCATAAAAATTCTAAATAGCCCAAAAAATAAATCTAAAACCAAAATGGGGCCCACATCAAATTCTTAATTATAAAAAAAATTAAAAAAATGTAATAATGTCATGACCAAACACACCCTTGGCCGGCCCACTCTCTCTCCTCCATGAGAGAATGTTGATTTCACATAAATCAAAAAAAGAAAGAAAGAAAGAAAAACATGTTAGGAACTTGATGGGATCTTTAACCAAAATTAGAAGCAATCTTTTTTTCACACACCACCAATTTTTCTCTCATGATTGAATACTTGTAAAAATATATATACACATACATACACCTCATGAGGAGAAAAAATTATGGCATGACAATTTAGAAGATAAAACTGAAGGGAGAAAAACTAAAATAGAAAAATGA
>JAUTBS010112146.1:0-12709 GCA_032361285.1 Aequorea victoria | reverse complement strand
AAGGAAGGCTCGAAGAAGTGGAAGAATGGTCAGAAAATGAATTCGAAGACGGACGAAAAGCAAAGCAAAGGCAAAACCAATTCGGGCTGCTTCATTTGTGATGGGCCCCATCGTGCCAAAGAGTGTCCAAAGAGAGAAAAATTGAATGCTCTTGTTGCAGATGGAGAAAACGGACAGGATTCCGATTCGGAAGGCCCTACAAGGGTTAATCCTCTGCAGTTGCTGAATACCCTACATGTTGAGAAGAACCTGCCGGCGACAGGTTTGATTTATATTGAATCTATTTTAAATGGTCATTCTGTTTTGACTATGTTAGATACAGGCGCTACGCATAATTTTGTGGCTGAGCGCATGGTGCAGTCCCTTGGATTAAAAGTCGTGAACAGTCCTAGTCGAATCAAAACGGTGAACTCGAGTGCACAGCCAGTATGTGGCATGGCTTATGATGTGCAGATTCAGATGGGAGAATGGACTGGAAAAATAAATTTGATGGTGGTTCCCTTAGACGACTTTGAAGTAATCATTGGGATTGAGTTCTTTGTGGCTGAAAAGGTGGCGGTGGTGCCTCACCTTCGTGGGTTACTGATGTTAGATGACAAACAACCATGTTTTATTGCGGCTTGCAAGCGGACGTGCAAGGATAAGAACACAAAAGGGAAGGCGAAGATGTTGTCAGCAATTCAAGTGCAGAAGGGCTTGAAGAGGGGTGCTGAAACATACCTGGCAGCGTTGGTGGAGATCAAGCCTGATCTTGTGGTGGAAGTGCCAGATGCAGTTGCTGGTTTGCTGCAGGAGTTTTCAGACGTGATGCCACCCGAACTGCCAAAGTCCCTTCCTCCTCGACGTGCTACTGATCATAAGATCGAAATCATTCCTGGTGCCAAGCCTCCGGCTAAGTCGATGACTATATGCTTGACATTGAAGGTCTTTTCCTCTTTCCCGATGGCAAGCTGCCCGATAAATTTAACACACTCGACATGGAAAAATTTAACGGTACCGAGGATCCCCGAATTCACCTACGGATGTACGTCGGTACCTTATCCCCCATGGGCATCGATGACCAGTTGAAAGCACAGTTATTCTAAGGGTCCCTCTCAGGGGTTTCTCAACAATAGTTTCTAACCTTAGAAGCCACCAGAACCAGAACTTGGGAGGACATTGCTACTGCATTTGTCAGATAGTACAACTATAATGTCTAGCTAGACGTAACAATGAGGGAGTTAGAGACCACCAAACAGAACATTTGAAAAACTTTTGTAGACTTTTTGACCTCCTGGATGGGTAAACCAGCGAAGATGACCAACCGGCCTACAAAAAATGAAGAAGTGCACATGGGATTCACCTTTTACAATCCTGATATGGATACCGACAATGACGGTTAGCTCTCTTCGGATGGGTCCGAGAATGAAGGCACAGATAATCAATCAGAAATAAGTGGGGGTTGGAGCGACTTCGATGATGATGACCTTTCTACCTTTAGCACCCGACCAGGAGACAGTGTGGAATACGAAGACAGACAAATTGAAAAAGGAATCAGAGGGGAAACTAGGGAAAATAGGAACAGATAAAGGATCAGAGATAGAAGCAGAGACTGGAACAAAGATAGAGACAGGATTAGGAGCAAGATCAAGGAAAGACTCAAGATTAGAACCCGAGAAAGAGTCTAATAGGGAGACTCAAGCTGGGTTTGAGAAAAACCGAGAGTTGAACAAGCCGTGAAGTAGAGATGAGAACATGGAAGTTGATAATGTGACAAAAATTGGGCCAGTGATGTCAATACTACCGAAAACAAGAATAAGAGTAGAGGTACACAGAATGCCGACCTAAATACCATATCTATGATGATATTTAGGAATACTCAGGGCCTGATGACAGTTGGAAAGACGAAGAACTATGGGCGGTGAGAGAAATAAACCACCAAGAGGAAGAGGAAGAACAAGGTTCGGCCCTAGAAGAAAAGTCAAAAACTGGCATAGACCACCCCATAACCAGCCAAGGAATAGAGAAAGCAGCAGAAGACGATCTGTGGGAATTAGAAGGATTAGACCTATCTGAGGTAAACACTGCTGCAGATCTATGGGATGGTCTGTGGGATCCCGAAGAAGAGGTCGAGCATTTGACCAAGAGTGAAAGGCACTTTAAACCCCCTTACCTGGAGAAAGGTGAAGGTAGTGAAGTCGTAATACAAGCCTAGGAATAAGATGATGCTGTACTGAAATAGCTCAAGAAAATTTAGGCTCACCTGAGTATTTGGGGGCTACTGATGGCATCCCACAAACATAAGCAAGCTGTGCTGAGGGCTCTAAGCAAAACTGACATCTCTATTGACACTACTCCTGAACAGCTAATAGGAATGGTTGCTCCTACTCGGCTGAACAATGCCATTGCTTTCAAAAAAAAGGATATTCCCACTGAAGGACCTCTACCTAACAAGTCCCTCCATATAATAGTTAAGTGCCTCAAGAAATGGGTACATGTGGTATTGATCGATAATGGGTCAGCACTGAATGTTTGCCCACTCAGAACAGCGCACTATCTCAGGTTAAAAGAGCAGGACTTCACGCTAACTACCTAGGGGGTACGAGCGTATAATAATACCCGCAAGAACGTGCTGGGGTAGTCAAGTTTGCTGTTACCCTAGGACCCATCGAAAGTGAGATAGAATTTCACGTACTCAATGTGTCGGCCTCCTTCAATCTGTTGTTAGGCTGACTTTAGTTGCATGTCCCCAATGTACAAGTAGTTCCATCCACCCTCCATCAAAAGGTTAAAATGATAAGGGATAGGGTTGTCCTGACTATTTTTGGTGAATCAAGCATCCAGTCACCTATCACTGATGGCACCCCTTTGCTCAAAATACAGGACGGGGAGGGAGATCTCACCCTAAGCAATTTTGAATTTCAATTCAATAAAATAGCAGATATTCAGACTTTGATGACTAGAGATAAGCTATATATAAAACCTCAGGCGGTAATAATAATAGGCAAAATGTCGTACTTCCCAGGTCTAGGGATTGGAAAAAGTCTACAAGGTAGAACTGAATCAATAAAAGTTCATGGCAATAGCCATACCTTTAGTTTGGGATACAAGCCCACACCCGAGGAGTTCATTCAGAAAGAGGCAGAAGCACGGAGGAAGGCACATGCCAAAAGAACCAAGATAGAATATCTGTCTCCGTTGCCATCCTATGGGCCTCTGAATGGGAAGTTTGTAAAGGAAGGCAATACTTTTCCGTTCTGTGGATTTTCGGAACTAAAAATTGATGAGGCGTCTATGCAGAAGATACCGGGGCTAGAAATATTTTTTGAACATCAGTTGACGGACAACGAGCCTGAAGACGATGAGACAAAGGACGAGGGCGTAGCAGAGAAAGCGCATGAGAAAGATTGGATTGAGGATCTGGAGGAATTCACGCTGGGGTCGATCTTTGAGGGATCAACTCCAATACATCCGGAGGAAGACAGAGGCGATCAACATGCTGAGTCGCGACACGCCCGTTGATTGTGCCGGCCTAATAGCGAGCGAGGGTAGCGTTGTAAATGATAATTGGGCTTACGAATATAATGTTTTGGATACTGTAGATAGTGAGTCAGAGTCTGAGTCGGACTCGTCTACATCTATAGATTCAGAGTCCAGTGGTGAGTCCACAAAGCACCCACCTGTTGGGGTGCCTCGATCTTCTATTTCAGCTCAATACACGTCAAAATTTGTAACCTTTGTTGTTGATAATAATAATATGGAGAATTATTTTGGTTACCCTGCTCTACTTTCATTTGAATGTTTAATTTCTGACTCAAATAATTTTAATGGGGCTGTTCCCCAAGAACTAAAACTTTTAATTGAAAAAGAGAAAGAGATGCACGCTAAACCCTTAATTGAATAAACTTCTTCAATAAATCTGGATACTGAGATGGATCCCAAAATGGTCAAGATCGGTTCTGCTCTATCAAATGAAGAACGTGAGCCATTACTCAAATTATTAAAGGAATTTAAAGATGTCTTTGCATGGTCATACGCAGACATGCCCGAAATTGACCCAGAAATTGTCCAGCACAAAATTCCCCTCTACCCCGATGCCAAACTCATGAAACAAAAGCTGAGATGTGTAAGACCCGACTGGGCCCTCAAAATCAATGAGAAAGTTACCAAGCAAGTAAACGCCAACTTTCTTCAGGTGACAGAGTCTCCCAACTGGGTGGCTAATATTGTCCATGTGCCAAAGAAAGACGGTCGTGTGCGAGTTTGTGTTGAATTTCATGATCTTAACAAAGTAAGTCCCAAAGACAACTTTCCTCTTCCACACATAGACGTCATTGTGGACAACACTACTGGTCGTGCCTTGCTATCATTCATGGATGGATTCTCAGGATTCAATCAGATCCTCATGACCCCCAAAGACAGATAAAAGACTACGTTCACCATGCCGTATGGGACGTATTGCTATCGAGTTATGCCCTTCGGTTTGAAAAATATAGGAGCAACGTATTAACGTGCTCCAACGATATTACTCCACGACATGCTATACAAGGAAGTGAAAGTATATGTCGATGATATGATTTTCAAATCCAAAGACTATGAAGGACATACCCCAGCCTTAGGGAAATTCTTTGAGAGAATTCAGAAGTACCAAATGAAGCTGAACCCGCAAAAATGTACTTTTGGAGTTACAGTAGGCAAAATGTTAGGATTCATCATCACCCAAAGAGGGATAGAGGTGGACCTTTTCAAAATTAAGGCAATTCTAGAAATGCCTCCCCCGAAGACGGAGAAAGAAGTTAGATAATTCCTTGGGAAAATTCAGTTCATTAGTCGTTTCATCTCGAAGCTTATTACAACCTGTGAACCTCTTTTCTGTTTGCTAAAAAAGAATACTAAATTCCAATGGGACCAACATTGCAAAAATGCCTTTGAGTCTATCCAAGAGTTCTTACAAAAATCTCTGGTGTTTTCCCCTCCGGAACCAGGCAAACCGTTAATCATGTACTTATCAGTGAATGAGTCTGCAATGGGCTGCATGCTAACGTAAGAAGGGGACAACGATGAAGAAAAAGTCGTGTACTACCTAAGCAATAAAATGACAGATTGTGAGGCCCGATACATGCCACTTGAGAAAACATGTAAGGCTTTGGTGCGTTCATCAAAAAAGTTATGACACTACATGCTGGCATACCCTGTAGTGTTAATTTCCAGAATGGACCTGCTCAAGTACCTATTCAAAAATCCTGCACTGATAGGAAGATTGGCCCTGTGGTTACTTCTATTGGCTGAATTTGAATTGCACTACAAGACCAGAAAATCAGTAAAAGGATGAGTCATAGCAGAATTCTTGGCAGATCAGCCGGTTGAGGGACAAGAAGATTCAGATTTTTAGTCTCTCGATGAAGACGTGATGAAGACGTGATAAAGGTTGAGAATGAGCTATAGATGTTATATTTTGACAGTGCCTCAAACCAGTACGGTTATAGAATCAAAATATTTCAAGTCACTCCAGACGATTTGCATGTTTCGTTGACCTATAAATTGAATTTTGAGGTCACCAACAATCAAGTCGAATATGAAACATGTATCACCAGGATAGAAGCTGCCTTGGAATTAGGATCAAAGAAGTTAGAAGTGATTGGTGATTCCTCCTTGATTGTCTTCCAAGCCAGTGGGAAATGGAAAGTCAAAGAGGAGAAACTGATACCATACTACCAGGAGCTCGACTGACTTATTCCCAGTTTTGAGAAAGTCATTTTCATCCATGTACCCCAGCTTTAGAATAAATTTATTGACGCTCTTGCCACTCTTGCCTCCATGATTAACATACCCAGAAAGGCCAAAATAAGGCCTTTAGTGATTGAAAAGATGAGTATGAGAGCATACGAAGTTGTAGTCTTAGAGTAAGAAGAAGAAGATGACTTGCCATGGTTTCACAACATTTGGAACTTCATCGATGAGGGAAAATATTCGAAAGATGTCAGTGAAAAGGACAAGAAAAGTATTAGAAGATTAGCAGCTCAATTTGTCATCTGTGGCAAAAAGCTGTACAAAAGGGCTTATCTGGGGGTGAACAAGTTTTGTATAACAGACAAAAAAGGTCAAGAAATCATGAAAGAAGTACACGAAGAAGTCTGCGGGCCTCATATGAACGGGATAATGTTAGCTAAGAAGATCTTGCAGCAAGGCTATTTTTGGATGGCAATGGAAATGGACTGTGTTAAGTTCGTTAAAAGATACCGCAAGTTCCAAATTCATCCAAATCTAGTACATTTTCCACCCTCAGAACTATACAGTATGACATTCCCTTGGCCATTTTTAGTCTGGAGAATAGACATCATTGAAAAAATAACGTCGAAAGCTCCAAACGGACATGAACTCATCTTAGTAGTCGTCGACTATTTCATGAAATAGGTTGAGGCTGCTTCCTTTTCAGTCTTCAAAACTTCTCATGTGGCCAAGTCTATCAAGTATAACATCATCTGCCGATATGGTGTTCCTCATGAAGTTATATCAGATAATGGATCTCACTTCCAAGGGAAAGTACTATAATTTTTGGAAAAATATAGAATTACTGCCCATAAATCATTCCCGTACAGACCGCAGAACAATGGAGTAGTCGAGACGTCTAATAAGAACATTAAGATTATCCTGCAAAAGGCAATAGAAGCCAGTAAGGATTGAACGAAAAAGTTTTCGTTCGCCCTTTAGAGATATATAACGTCAATTTGAGTCTCGACCGGAGTCAGCTCATACTCTCTAGTATACGGGATGGAAGCTATTCTACCGTAGAACTAGAGATTCCTTCTCTATGAGTAATAGCAGAATGCAGTGTACCAGAAGCAGAATGGCAGAGAGATCATTCCAAGGACTTGCTTTTGTTTGACGAAAGAAGACCAAGGGCGCTCTTTTATATTCAAGGCTATCAGAAAAGGGTAGCGCGAGCATTTAACAAAAAGGTCAAAATCCGAAATCTCAAAGAAGGGGACCTAGTGCTCAAAGAAATTCGAGCTCCTATCTTTGATCCAAGAGAGAAATTCAAACCAAATTGGGCTGGGCCATATATAATCAAAGCCATTATGATGAGAGAAGCCGTTATTATTTTGGATCTGAACGGAAACACCTTCAATACACCAACCAACTTGGACCACCTCAAGAAGTACTACCCTTTAAAAAAGAGATATGAAAATAAGGGAGGCTCGTTGGGTCAAAAACTGATGAAGCAAACAACCCAGGAAAAAGTAAGAGCAGCCCGCAAGGTTGAAAATTCGAAAGGGCAATTTTGGCAAAAATAAGGGCATCAAAAAAGGAGGGTGTTAAAACCCGAGTGGAAACCAGAACGAAACTACGTTGTGGCCTGATTCCTTTTCTTTGGTATACGTAGGCAATTTCAGTTTAAAGTTTGGTCCAAACATGTACATAAATAAACCACTCCTAAAGAAATGGGGAAAAATACAATATACCCAAGTACTTCATCTTTTAAAACCCTCTATCTGATTATGATTCAATGTAAAGATCTCTTTAAAATTCTTTGATTAATTTCTATTACATGGAAAAAATAAACATCAAACGAACGAAGTGAGAAGATCAAAAATCAGAAAAGAAAGAATTTTTCATTACTTAGTTTTAACGAATAAAGTTTATACATGAAAAGGAAAAAGTGTAAATCCTAAGTTTTTTTTAAACAAAAACAAAAGAGAAAGAAAACAACATAATAACGGAAGTGCAGCAGAATTGTCGATAACGCTATAAAAAAGAGCATAATGAGAAGAAGTGGTCATAAGAACCTCTGCTGGAGGGCATGTTTGAGCACGACCCAACTAACACAGAATGCGAGTGGGAAAATAGAAAGTGGTCAACCTCAGGCCTACAAGCAAGACACCAAGATGCTTCATGGTCGAAATCGTCACTACAGGAATAGTCCACCAGGGACAACACCAGCAAATGTTTTTGCCAGTCTGAGTCTCAAAGAAATCTTGCCGCTCAGCTATGGTAATGCAAGGGCAGCAAACCGCTCTTTGCAGAAAGGCTCTCAGAGTACAGACTCCAGCTAGTGGACACTCCAAAATGTTCACCTTCTTCATCAACCAGATCTGAGAAAAAAATACAGGAAGAGAAGAGTTGAGTGAAAAAATTGATAGATATATAAAATGAGAGTTAAGTGAAAAAATTAAAAATGCAGAAAAAGGAGAGATGTGTGGAAAATTGAGAGAAATATATAAAAAGAGAGCTTTGAGAGATACCTGGAGGAGCAGGGGACAACCCGCAAAAGCAAAAGAGACACTGGATTGCACAACGTCTAAATCGATCAGTGTCTTGGCCAATATCAGTGGTACAAAATTCTTCCCCTCCTTTATTTGAGAGGCTACCTGTACTAAGGTAGTGATGACATCATTATCTCCCAGAGAGAGAAGGAAATGGGGCAAAAAATAGATGCACAAAGCATAGCGACGGCAAAACTGTAGAGGAAAATCAAAAAGAGAGCCATCAGGGCGAAAATTACTCACCAGACAGGATATATCGAGGACCCCTCCAAGCAGAACAAGAGAAGTTTCACTACCGCTCGGTCCGCATAAATCTCTCAAGAGTTTCTTTGGGCTCACAAGAGATGTGAGAATCAAAATCTTCTCTCGAAGGAAAAGATACAGAATAGCTTCGAACTTCTCAATGGTCGGGCATGGCTCTTCGTCTCCAACTCTGAAAGCATGAGTCACTGGATCCCACAACTGAGTAGATGCCTTTAGAAAGTTCCATTCCATCCTCACGGTCCTCAAATGGAAAAGAGCGTTCAAACCAAAATTCACAAAATTGGTTTGCTCGATATTAGTAAACTCATCGGTCTAGTAGGAGAGAATTTTGAGTGGAAGAAGTCATGTTACAGGGTCAGAGTTGGCTGCGAAAAGAAGGTTGGGCACCCATTTTATATAGAAAATCTAGGGGCCCTGAACCTGACTTGAACCTGGTGTAAACTTGGTGTGCCCCACCTCACCCTAGTGCGCGCCACATCCTCATATCGCACGCCATGTCACCTTTTCCCATGGTGGCGCGCGCCTCCTTGTTGGAAATGAGAGCAGTTTTGTTTCCCTTCTTTGCTCCCAATTTGAGTTATCACCACTGGCACTTAAGTCTACGGGTAGTGACATAGCCGTCTCAGTCTATACCTTATTATCTACTAACATTTATGCATGTACATTCATATAAATATAAAGATGCAACAAAACCTCGGAAAAGAGCAAATTTCCTTACAAATAAATCCTATAAATACCTTGTAAATAAATCTTGCAAATATATCATATAAATAAAATCATTGTATATCCTTGTACATAATCTTTGTACATATGTAATCTGTACATATTCTGTACATATGTAAATATCCTATAAATATCAAACCTTGTACATAAATAAGCATTCATGTAAATAATACCCTGTACAAATTTCTGGTAAATATTTCTTGTACATAATAATTCTCTGTAAAATCGTGTACATAATTTCTGTACATAGCATCCTGTACATAGCACCCTGTAAAATACTGTACATAACCCTGTAAAATTTTGTACATAATCCTGTAAACATCCATGTACATAAATGGTATATACAACATCCACACATAAGAAGAAGGTACAATCCATGCATATAAATAAATCAAATATTCATACAAAAGAGGAAATGGAAAAGAAACTAAAAAGAATGTTGAATAAAATATCCAATTAGGCACGAAGGCCTATCCCATAAAAAATAAAAATGTATATGGAAAAGGAAAAAGAAAAAGTGTATCTCAAGTGTACATCAAATAAAAATAGAAAACACAAGACATCCTAATCACGTCGGTGACGAGTGCGACGCGGAGACTCCAGGACAGAGAATGCAGAAGTGGTGGCCTTTCTCGAGTTGAAGTCGTCGTCACTGTCGGTCTGATGCACTTGAATCCTAGCCTACGGGGCAAGTCCCTGGGAAGTAACTAGAAATGGACCGACAGCAGACGGAGTGGCGGCACGGGAAGATGAAGATGTCCCATGGATGGAAGTATGGCTGACAGAGCGAGGCTGCAAAAAAAAAAAAAAAAAGAAAAAGAAAGAAAGAATAAGTACATTCAGTATATGTACATATGCAATAAATAAAAAAAAAAGAAAGAGAAAGGCATGCGAGTGAATAAACGGAACAAAACACTCATCGGGTAAGGGTGAGGGAATGGATCTCGAGGGAGAGGGTCCAGGCGCGCATCGATGAGCATCTGGGACTGCTACCTCACCAGAATTATTAGACCTGTGATGGTAGTAAGGCAGTCCTCCCTAAAAGCGCGATAAGCCAGAGGAACCTGAAATAGGCCAAGAAAAGACAAATGTTAGACATACTGACATACTTTGGCTAAAAGAAAGAAATGCATAAAGTAAAGTGAAAGAGAAAGTACCTGGCCATCCCCGTTGCTAAGACGTAGCTCCTGCACCACAGGAGTGGGAATAAGAATGGGGCAAGGATACCCAAACCTAAATATATCCACTGCCTGAGGCAGAGAAGGAAAGACAGGAGTGGCCTGACCCGGAGTATGAGCTCGAACGCCAGGAGCATAGGCGAAATGAGCAGTCACAGTAGCACCACTAGCAGCAGGAAGAGCAGGATGACCACCAGCCATAGGAGGAACTTGAGATGTCAAAGGTTGTCCGATCTGCACCTCTGCAGGCTGAATGTCCATCGGACGCATCAGGAAGTCGCGAGCAAAGGCGATGTACTTCCCCTCGACTAGGAAATCTCCAGCCGTGAAGTCGTACATCGCCTCGACGACGTCCTCAAAGGGCATGGTGTGCGTCGACCTCATACTCAGCGGAGGTGGCTGAGGGACTTGGAAATAGTCCAACCTCAGCGACTTTCAGACTACCTACTCGCCTAGGAACCACTCCTGGAAAAATGGGCCCTCCAGCGGGATCCTCATTTGAGAAGCCTGACGGATCCTCATCAGATCATCACTGGCTCTGTCCTCCATACCCTCCCACACCCGCCAGTTCACCTAAAAATTAAACCAAGAACAGGTTACATATAAGAGAAATCACCAAAAGGGAATCAAACATGCATGAATTTGAAATAAAACATATCTGTGTAGGGGACAGGCAGCCTAGGTAGAGACGGTACGTGTTCAGGTCCTTTGCGATCTCCTTCCTCTCCCGGGTACTCTAACCCCACCGAGTTTCCCTTAGGATGATCTAGGAATCAGGGTGAGTGTTCTCGAGAGCCGATAACCACAATAACTCGTAGACCTAGAGTTATAAATAAAAAAACAACAAAAACAAATAAACAGAATAAGTGTTAGGCCCGATCAATAAGGAATACAAATGAACTAAAGTACAAAGAGCGTGATCAAGATCATACCTCAAAAATCCTCCAGTACCCCATCACGGACATCTCCTTGGCTCGACACGTGGACTGCAGGCTCGTGTACAAGATGGTCAGCACTGCTCCTCTCCAATCAAAGGATGCCACCCAATGGAGGTCATGCAGGGGTCTTAGATAGTACAAGTGGACGGTGTTTTGCATGTTCGTAAATAGGTAAGCACCGAAGAGATAGAGTAGGAATGCCCGAGCAATCCACTCAAAGTGGCGAGGCTCGGGACACTCGAACCCTATATATCTACGAGCCATGAGTACCAGATGCACCCACGGTCTGACTGCGGCGGGACGCTGCCAAGCCAGTGGGTGAGTACCTCCGGGCATGAGCTAATGGTGGGGTCGAGTGGGATAGGCTCTCCCCTACCCTGATCCCCATAATCATAGAAAAATTCAAGGGAGTCAGGGTGGCCTCAAACGATGAGAAGTGGAAGGTGTTGGTGGTGTCCCACCACTTCTCCACCAAAATTGTCAGGAGCACTCTGTCATTATGAGTGCCCGTGAAGAGCGGGATGAACCGACGGAACCCGAATCCATCCACAAAAACTTGGTTCTCTAAGAGGAGAATCTCGTACCACTCGAGGATCCGAGAAGAGCCTCCGAATCCTCACAAGTACTCGCAAGTCTGCAAAAAAGAAGAAAAACACAAAAATCGTTAGATAAGATAAAATAAGAGGAAAAGTTTAAAAAAAAGATAGGATAGCGTAACCTGATTAGAAAAATAGAAAAGTCACCCCGTTAGGTAGTAGGAAGCGCAACCTAACTTGGGTAAAAAGAAAAAAAATTAATAAACCTAGAAAAGCGTGAAAATATTTATCTGGTGACCAGAAAAATAGAAAGATCCCTTCTTAGGAAACGTTGAGACGCAAACTAAGTTGGACCAAGTAGGAAGTTCAATAAGTTTAGAAAAGTGTGAAAATACTTACCTAATAAAGAAAATGAAAAGTTTCCCTAAAAAAATGTGCAAACATTTGTCTAGGGACAAACAAAAATATAAAGTTAAAATCTCCTAGAAAAACGTAACAACGTTTATCTAGAGAAAAAATAGGAATAATAATTTCTTAGAAAAACGTAAAAATATTTATCTAAGGACAAAATAAAAATAAAAACTTTCTAGAGAAACGTGAAAACGTTTATCTAGGGACCAAAAGATCATGAATTTTCTCTTGGAAAAACGTATAACACAACCTAAGTCGGTCGGCACGAACGGATGTCTACCCAATTTGGGAAGCGTGGAACCCATAAGGCCTCAGATGTGGGGGATGCAGTAGCCTACCTGTAACGCCCCGAAATTTCCGGGTCGTTAGGAGACATAATACTAATAATTAGGGTTATGCTAATACATCCATCACAC
>JAUTBS010112035.1:0-12714 GCA_032361285.1 Aequorea victoria | reverse complement strand
AGGGTCAAGAGACCCCGAGTTATATGAGGCAATGTGATACTGAATGATGAAACCCACTCATGTGAATATAAAAAGAATGAAATGTTTTAAGAGATGATGATGATGAAATCTATGATGACAAAATATTCATTTTCAAGAAATGAAATGAGTTGAAATACCAAGTTGAGATCATGATTTTCTTTACAGTACTGTACCATGCCATGATATGTTGATACTTAGTTATTTTCATCCTTGCTTTTCAACCTTATTGTACTATCGTGATGTTACTCGCCAGTTATACTGACGGTGCTAATAAACATTTTCAGGTGAAAGATGGACTTCAGCGGCGGATTCAGATATGAAGACCTCTAAGAGCATGCATGAATTTTGTTTAAAGCTTCCGCATTTCAATTAAGTATTTTCATTTTAAAGTTAAACAGATACAATTTATGGATTTAAAGGGCATTTTGACCCTATTAATGGTGAATGAATAATTTATTTGACTTATAGATTGTCAAACTGAAATTGGCTTACTTGATTTAGTGAGCTAAGGTTCATAAATCATGGCCAGTCACTATGCCCAAAAATGGGGTGTGACAGGTTGATCTTGAAGTAGCATCTCCAAACTATTAGTTAGTTGAACTAGTCATCAATTTTTGGAGGTGGTTTGTGTTCTTTTATCATAATTTTGTTGAGTAGTCTAATTGGATGCATAGTCTCAACGGTCCACTCATCTTTCTAGTGAATAGATTCGATGTGCCCCATGACAATGTAGTTGATCTTATGATTCTCCTCTTCACTAATTTATGCAACTTAACTTTCAATTCCACAAGTTTGATAGGCCTAGTGTTGGGTATTATCACAGATATTAGTTGAAGTTCTACAACCCAAAAGAGAGATTCACTACGCGGTTCAGAGGCACTCTTTGGAATTCAGGGGAAAAACTCCCAACCGACAGGTGAACAAATTTGTGTCCAATGGTTTAACAT
Source organism: Aequorea victoria (assembly GCA_032361285.1). NCBI lineage: Eukaryota > Metazoa > Cnidaria > Hydrozoa > Leptothecata > Aequoreidae > Aequorea > Aequorea victoria. The sequence goes on along the minus strand of JAUTBS010112035.1, from coordinate 11,746 downwards.
ATAGATGAACAAAGACATATCGCAAGAACAATACATTAAATATTTTTGGAAGGATTCGCATTATTGAAATCAATTGTCTACAATTAGACCTTAACAAAGTGAGGTTAAACGATGGGTATCCAAACTAGATATTTTGCTCTAAAGTTACGTCGGCCAAACGTGCTTCAATTCTAACAATCAAGTCTAGTCTCATGATAAGGTTTTAAGAGTAAATAACTCACAAGATTACTGTCATAATAGAGTAAACCATCAAGATCTAAAGAAAAAAATAATGATCATAACAATGATTCAAAAGTGGTTAAAACAACCGATTAACAAGGGTACTTAACTCAAGAAGAGAGAGTTTAAGTATCTGAATACATGATCATGATTTAAGATTTTTGAGCGAGAAAAATTGTTCAAGAGTAATCTTTAATTGGATCAAGAAGAGTTGATTACAATTCGATAGTTATTTTTTTACAATGACAACACGACTTAAGAATAAAAGATATCATAAAGAATTTTGATTGTATGGAACACACCATGTGTCCGCACGAAACATCTTGTTATAATCAATGATAGAATCCTATGAATGAATTCACGAGTCCTTCGTTAGTAATCTTAGAGCTTTTAATAGAGTCTTTCTTTTACGTGCAATTTAGTCAATTATTCTTTAAATAGGATCCCCTTCCTCATGACGAATACATAGACGATTCATCTAGGATGTTGTCAACTTTGTCTTGGGAGCATGAGCTAAGCTAATCTTAGTATGTTATGAGTTAAAAGTCACTAGTACAGTGTATTATCGGGAAAAGACAAGCACTAATACCTTTTTCATTGAATGACCTTGTACCCGGGAACTAGAGTTCAAGATACTTCTATAATACTAGCATGATAAGGGTTTATCTATCTAACGCAAATCTAAGACCTACTTCCCATACAATACTCGTGTGCCAAGTTTTCTTCCACGTCACATTCTTCTCATGCCCAAAATTCCTCCTCTAGGTCTAAGTCAGAAGACAACGTTCACGCAAGATATATAATTACATAGACTTAGTTCATTTTTAAGTTTATACTTATACTTATATCATGATATGTAGTAACTTAGACCACTAGAACAACAACTGCTCAATGAACACGAGGTTTCCCATAATCCAAAACCTCTATGTTTCACTAAATCTAAGCTCTGATACCAATTTGTTACGCCCCAGAAATTAGTACGTCAAAAGACATAATTATCGTACATAAGGTTATACTAATTTCGAACATCAACCATAATTAAATATTTATCTTAAAAAAATAATGTTACATTCCCACAAATTTTTCACACCTTTTTTAACTGCATATTACAACTTGATAAAAAGTTTTAAAAAGGCAACATAAAAATAATTCCTTCGGCGCTTTCGTCGCACCTTCATGTGAGCCATGACTCTACGTATTCTTCGGCAATATCTTTCTCTAATATTTTCTCTTCATTACCTGGCATGAAATGCCATGAGCTGCAACGCCCAGAAAAAAACCCCCAAAAACTCTACCTTTCTAACACATAATACATAACAACATACTTATAACAATGTATGATTATGCATGATGACAATACTCTAATCATGACAGGAATTTCTTTAACACCGGAAGGATCACACAATTCGAACACACAAGTCATCCCGATCCAATTCCCCATTGGTAGCTCTATGATTCACAGTGAGTTAGATACTCAGCTGGTTCATACAAGTCCCCGGATTGAACTGATCGTTAGACTTCCCACATTTTTTCCAACAAAACACCCAGAGCATCACGATTCAGTTCCCCATTAGTGGTCATGATGACTCATAGCGGGTTAAATACCCACTGGTTCATATGAGCCCTCAGCTAGAACCGATCTTAAGACCCGCCTTGTCACATTATGACCCGTAGCGACTTACATACTCTACTAGTTCATAAATGCCCCAAGGGGTGTGGGGTTTAGCTAGGCTAAGAATCCGAACATAGTTTGTTGCTGACTTTGCCTCGTTACCTTCACTCTAACGAGTCCTAATGAAGTGCCCGTGTTAAGTTCATAAGTCAGACTCGGTGTACCAAATACCAACTGAGCCCATCATATGGTTACATCATGGAAGGGAAACCAACCCAATCCAACAACAAGAACATACCCAAGTCACAATCTATGTGAACTTGTCTAACACAACTCGATTATATCAAGACATCTACCCTAGCTCAGCTGGACACAAGATGAAAACCTAAACTCAAGACTTAGGTCATGTATGATAGATGTTTATGTCGCATGTCTAAAGATCATACAATATTTATCAAAGTCATACAAGATCATTTATAATCATGGATAATGTCTAAATGAAACAAACATGGCATATGAGTAGGTTATGACTTAAACCATGACTTATCTTCAAAACAAAGAATTTCAGAATCTCTGCCAGTACTTCAAAAATACTGTAAAATACCAAACGTCATTGAAAAATTCTAAAAAATTACAGAGAGCTAGAGGTGGTTGTATACAGAAGGGTTGTTAAAAATTCGTGGGGACTTTTCTGTCGAAAAAGGGGTCTGTTTTGGAAAAACTAAATATCTCAAAATTTACCCAATGAAAATGAGTTTTATTAATTTTGGGTAAAACTAGACCCATAGACATTTTTCTCCATATGTGGCTCGTCTCTAGGTGATTGTTATGGATTTTTCTATAAATGTTTAAAGTGGACTGTTTTGCTACCACACTGACACATAAAGTTCAAAAATAGCATAGGGTTTCAAAAATATATTTTTGGGTCTACCCAAGAATCACACATACTCAGGACATGCTAAAATAAATCTGTTTAAAACAAGTTTTGATTTTGAAGAACTTTGGGTGCCGCAAAGATTCCTAAGATTGACAAAAACCACACTATTTTGATGGAGAAACAACATTTTTACACTATTATCACACATCTCCTATCTCAGCACGTGCAAGGCTTGGCTAAACACATCATAGAAACATAAATACGTACATCATAATATATCAAGCACCTCTTACATTAATTATTCCATTTCTTAGATCTTTGGAAAGTCTTCTTAGAACAAAGTTTCTTACTTTCCTTTCTTATTCTCTCGGTCTCTTTCATTCTTGTTCTTACTTATTTTTTCTTTGATAGAGATAGAGTTAAGAAGATTATATTAGGAGAAAAGTGAAGAGTTTTAAGAGTTTCCTTACTTGGTTAATCTTGATATAAGGATGTAGGACTTAGATTTAGCTTTTCTTTCCTCCTTTCTTTCTTTCTTCCTGTTCTTCCTTCTCTTCTTTTCTTTCTTTTCCTTTTCTCCTTCTCTCTTGGCTGAAAATGGAGTGTGGGAGGATGGGGAAAATGTTTCTAAGTTTGGGAGAAGTGGTCTTTATATAGGCAATGTTGGAGTGTAAAAGCTTCCAAAACTTATACAAGATTTCCTCCTTTTTTTTTCTTCTTTTATTTGTTTCCTAAATTGCTATTTCCTCATGATGACTATGTTTGAAAATAAAGTCTTCCAAAAGGGTACATGATGAGTTATTAATCATGTTAGCCATGCTTGGAAGAAGAATTCTCATGATGAGCAAAAGCGTTTTGGGAAGAAAAGTATTCCCAAGGGCTTATCATGACACTATTTTTTCTTGATTTATTTTCTTAATTTAATTACTTCATGTATTCTTCTTGTTATGAAATATGTGTATATGTGTGTTTGTCTATTTATGTATGTGTATGGGTGATGATTGTCCTAATTGAGTAGAAATCCTATTGTTTATAAATCTCCCTCTCGTGTTCATCTTTTTCCTATTTAAGTCTTTCTTCCTTCATTTTTATTTTCTAAATTGTCATGTCATCCTTCTTTCTTCTCATGAGAGGTATTTATGTGTTTATGTATTTACACACACACACACACACACACACACACATATATATATATATATATGCAATTATGAGGGAAAATTGGTGTTGTGTAAAAAAAGATAATTTGCAATTTTGGTTAAATGTCAAACCACATTCCTAATTAGTATTTTTTTAATTCTTTTTTATTTATCTTACCTCAAGGTTCTCTCCGAGGAGGAAGAACCGATCATCCCCTTTATATATAATATATATTTATATATTTATAATTTATTTTAATTAATTAGTTTGATGTGGGTCCCATTTTAATTCTTGAATTTATTTTTTTGGACTTTCTTGAATATTCTATGGGCTATTTATTTGATCTAAGACATGGATCATTAATTGAATTTCTAGAATACTAATATGGGATTCTTAATTTATTTTATGTGTTTTTGGGCGTCAGTCTCCATATTGGGCTCTAATTAATTCATTTGGGTCAATTTTATATTTTTGAGCCTAATTCATTAGTCTGGGCCATAAAATAATTAGTTGGGCTAATTACCTAAATTTTAGGCTTCATAATTTATTATATATACATTTGATCTTAAATTTTCATTTTGGGTTTTAGCTATTTTTTTTAAAATTTTTGGTTAAGTAAATAATGTTTAAGCCTTTAATTACTTGATTAGTTTTGGATTAAGAACTTGAGTCATTATGTTCTTTAAATTCTTAAATTTTAAGTTCATATGATAATTCTTGAGTTCATGGAATTAACCATGCAAGTCTTGTTTCCTTTGATTTTATGTCAGAGAATAATCTTAGGGTTTGAACTTGGTTTGAGAGTTTATCATATTTTTCTTTAGATCTTTATTTGTATTTCTTGAGTTAACTTGATTCTCATGACCTATGTGGGTTGAGAATTACTTATTCACGGAGTTAGATTTTGAGTCCCTAGGGTTTAAAGATTCATTGTTGAGATTATAGTTCAAGTTAGTGAATTTGTATTTTAAGTTGGAAAAGTTGTAAACTTTTCTTTCTTACTTAGTCACCTTTTGTTTTTAACTTCCTAGATTTTCTTTTTATAATCTCTCTTTTATGTGTTAATATCTTGTTTCAGAATTCTCTTTTATGTGTTAATATCTTGTTTCAGAATTTTGGGTCTGCACACATGTTGTTTAGATGAACCAATATGACCTAATTCCTTAGGTTTGGAACAATTTTCTTCATGAATTTCTATGATCCAATCTATTACCTTTTTGGTCTAAAGAACCATTTAACTTTGATTATTAGGAAACAACTCTCATGAGTGCCAATAATTCATTAGAGATGCTAAGAACTCAAGTCTTTAGGCCTAGGTACTTGTTTTCACTTGAAACACCATTGTTATCAAGATTTTCAAAATTTCAGATTCTGAAATCCCTCTTGTAAATTAGAAATAAATTACTAAAGTCATCTTTAATTTTTTTTTCTAATATTTCTCAAAGCTAGATTAAGGTTTTAGATATCGTTTTGATGAAAAACCCAACTTCTAACTCCCACTTAAAATAGGTCTAACTAATTTTACTAAAAATAGTATCCGAATTTGTCACTGTTTGGGGGAATCCCAACTGCTCAAAATATGTCCATCCAATTTATGTGAAATAAGTTCTATATGAAATCATACACATAATACTAAATTTTGGTAGGTGGCTCAACCCCATTCTATTTTTCTAGATTTAATTAAAAATCTCCAAAGTGACATTTGCATCTACCTCATTGGACCCAAAATCTCAATAATTATTTTAGAGTTTCAACTATTGTTATTAACTCTAAAACAAAAATCATACATGATCCATACATATTAATATAACTCCAGAGAAATTCAAATTTGAGTTTCCTCTATGGTTTGAGCCTTCTTACATGTTCTTTGTTCATGAAAACTTAAAACAAAATTTTAGAACCCTTTTATGGTTTTGGTTCTTTCTTCATCCTATGTGCCTTCTATCACCTTCTTTCTTACTTTAAGTTTGATGAACATGTTATATAGATGATTTTAAAGATGGTAAAAGAGATTAAGAGGTTAGATTTATGATCCACTAACCTTGCATGTCAACAATGGAGGGAGGATCCACCTTTATTTCTTCTTTCCTCTTCCTCTTTCTCCTTCTTCTTCTTCTTCTTCTTCTTCTTCTTCTTCTCTCTCTCTCTCTCTCTCTCCCTCTCTCTCTTTCTCCCTTGTTCGAAAATGTCAATAGGGAGGAAGTGAGAGATTTTGGAAAGATCCTGCGGAATCTTGGCTAACTAGTCCACATTGACAGTCGTTACTATTAAAACCGCGACCGTCACCCTATTCTAACGGCCGCAGATATTGGAGTTTAAAACAAGAGATCGACATTATTTTCTTATGGCCATTACTTTCTTTCATAATTTGCTATGGCCGTAACTATATTTCATGGGGCTGGGAGTCTTTTTCTGTAGTAGTAAACCAGTTTGCATCCAAGTCACCCACACGTGTATTTTTTTTCTATTACTCTTTTCTTTGTTTCTACTGTTGTTTCAAGTTCTAATGCATCAAATACATTTTTTGGTTAAGGTTGGGACATCCAAAAGAATGCAGAGAAGGAAAATAGACATCTATATACGCATACGAGACGTTAAAGATAAATGATCTTTTTTATGTATAAATGCATTTGGCTTCAAAGAAGTCTTAGCCCTTGGACATACATCATCAGAAATAAGATAGAAAGATAAGAAAAGGAGAAACAAAAAAAGAAAGTCCTAGGCTAAGGGTCAATGTCGTCCCCTCTTTGTCCGAGGGTATACATAACGTAATGCATCCTTAGGAAGCAACCCCGACGATGTGGCACCCCCTGCTATCATCATTGTCATCATCGTTCCTGTCTTTTGAGCTCTCAGATGCTTGGATGACAGGAACCACCACCGAGCCTGTGTGGGAGGAGAAAACCCTTAGAGTACCTGACTGGCTCACCTGCATAAGAGATGTGAGTCAATAAGAAAATAGGGCGAGGTATGAATGAAATAAACATGAATGTAAAGAAGAGGAAATGAAGCATACCCTCTAGCTAATCCCGACACTGGGTTGTCAGGTCAATGGAGGCATGGCTCTCGCCATCTGCATGACTACATTTACTCTGGCCCTCCTCCGCACGTTGAGGATCCCATGATGATCTCAATGCACTCCACAGGGAACTCCCGAGGGACCTACAAAACTAAGAAATGGATCAGAACTCTAAATATATATATGGATAAGTAGGAATGAAATAGAAAAGAGAATCAAACATGTACCATCTGAAAGCTCTCCAGAATGGTCCACTCTGGCATAAGAGGCCAAGGAATCGGGACCTAGTGCATCACTCCTAGCACATCCTGAACCAAAACATGATGAGTGAGGATCGGGAGCTTGGGTCGCTAAATCTGAGCTGACATGGTCTTCTCTTGGTTTGCTCTAACATAGAAGGCTGAAGAATCGGGGTCTGGTGCATCCCTCCTAGCATGTCCTGAACCAAAACATGACAATGAAGGATCGGGAGCTTGGGTACCCGTATCTATGTTGGTACACGACCTCATTTGGGACATCAATAGGCACTAAGGGCCTCATTAAATGACTCACCAAGAACTCGGCGTAGTCACCCTCCGCCAAGAACTCATTCGCAAGCCGTCCCTGGAGGTGAAAATCAACCTTAGTTGTAGTAAGGGAGCTAGTGGAATGCATCGAGGCTGGGGGCGGCTGTGGCACTCTTGCTCATCGTAGCCTAAAGACTAGCGAATGACCCTCTCTCCCAGGTATCAAGAGAGGTAAAAGGAGGCCTCTAGGAGAATGTGATGATCGTCGACATCAAATATTCTCCATAAATCAGAGCTATCATGTGCCCCGACGTCGGTCCAAGGCAATCAGATAACCTATTAAATATCACAAATACCAAAATACATGATAAAATGAATGTGTATAAATAAAAGAAGAGTTCAGGGTCATACTTGGGACTCGATCACGATGTTGAAGAACAAGCAGATGTCGTCCAAAGATCGATAATTAGCTCTCTACCCCCAAACATCACTAGTGTAACGCCCCGAAAATCTTGGTTCGTTAAGAGACGTAATTATATTAAATAAGGTTATGCTACTGGAAAATATTCCATACTGATTAATACTTATCATACGGTAATAATGTTTAGTGTTCTTGTACAACACATTGTACGCCCTGTTTTAAAATATTACAAACCAATAAAAGAAAAACTTAATAGAAATTACAATCAGCACTAAGCCACGGCTCAATGCACTTCTCTTCTTGCTCCTCCGGTACTGATCCTTCCTCAAAACCTGGCATGAAACGCCATGAGCTACGAAGCCTAGAAAGAATCTCCCGAACCCAATATTTCTAACACTTAAAATGCAGGCAACAAGATATAACAGAATATAATATGTAAAAATGATGTAAAACCTGAAACACGACCAGGACTCCTTCACGCCGAAAGGATCCGACAAAGCATAACCACCCCAAAAATGTGGACACTTGAAAACCTGAACTTGAGCACATGGAACTTGAGCAAATTAGGCTACCAGACAGTCGGCCACAGTTCTCCGTATGCAGGTTATGAGACGCAGTGAGCTAACAGCTCCAATTGGCCCATAAGCCCCCCGGCTAGAACTTAAGCTCCTCGTATGCAGGTTATGAGACGCAGTGTGCTAAATACTACGACTGACTCATAAGTCCCTCAGCTAGAACTTATCCAAAAGACCCACCTTACCACACCATGAGTCATAGCCGAATGACATACTCGACTAGCTCATGAATGTCCAAGGACGAAGTCCTTGACTGCTGCGCTAAGGTCGTAGTTCGACACGGTGCACCATATTACACGTTACACAACAATTGATCACGACATGGTAGGGAACCCACCCACTCCATCACAAGATCTCAACCCAAGTCACCTCGACGTAAACTTGACAACAACCAACACAAGGTTCAACGACAAACAATCCCAGCTCCGAGCTAGACATAGGTGAACACCCCACCCGAGACCCAGTCCATGCATGAAATAAGCCATAACATAAATGGAGATCATAAAATAGATATTCCAGCCATAAACAGGCATTTTAACTCATGGTTGATACTTAAACCAGAAATAAACAAGACTTAAGGCAAGTACAGCATTAAACACTTAACATATCAGAACACGACCCATTTACAGAATCTATCACAACACTTCTAAAATACTTTAAAATTATCACACCTTGATGAAATATTCTGGAAATATATAGATACTAAATACGGATGTTATCTACATTTTTCATGAAGGGACCGAATACTGGTTGTAAACAGAAAGGGGTCTAAACATTAATACAACAGAGGCCGTCGAAATAAGGACCTGTTTGAAAAAAATGGCATAACTCAAAATGTACTTACTGAAATCGACTTCTGTAAAAAGGGGGTGAAAATAGACTCATATATATATCTTTGGATATGTGAATCAACTTAAGGAGATTTTTTGGAGAGAGATATGAAGGTTCAAAGTTGACTATCAATCTGCCTCACTTGTGATATATTTTTCTAAATTGTCAAAGGGGTTCAAAAATATATTTTTAAGCTTAATCAAAAATCATACATGCTCAAGACATCTTAAAGAAGCTATGGTAAAAATAGCTTTTTATTTAAGTCATGTTTGGTTCACACGAAAGTTATTGGAATGGCTTAAATAGTGTTCTGTTCTTCTCTGTTTTGCTTATTCTTAATAAATCAACAATGTCTTCTAGTTTTACCCAAACAAGGCATGTTCAAAACACATCATAACAACATCATATAAGCATATAAAAGTTAACAACAAGTCTCTACATTATTTGTTCTGCATTTAATGTCCTTTTAGAAAGTTCATAGAATAAGGTTTTAACTAACATCCATGGGTTCAAAGTCCTTTATTCATCTTCATTCATTTTTTGTCCACCATTTTTATCTTGTAGAAGAATGAGGTTATAGAACATGATATTTAGGGAAGAAATGAGAAGTTCTAAGAGATACTTACTTAATAGTTCTTAGGTTTGAATGTTGGACTAAGCTTTTAGTTTCTCCTCCTTTTCTTTTCTTCTTTCTTCTTCTTCTTCTTTCTTCTTTCTTCTTTCTTCTTTCTTCTTTCTTCTTCTCCTTCTCCTTCTCCTTCTCCTTCTTTCTTTTTTTTTTCTTCTTCTTCTCTTCAAGAGTGGCTACCGAATTGGGGATGGAGAGGGAGAGTTTAGAAAGAGAGAGTTGGGAGAAAATGGATAGAAAGGCTTGGGAATGAGGGATATTTATAGTTGAAAATTAGAGATTTTAGGAATTAAATTAAATGGAAGACTTGTAAAATTAGTCACTCAACTAGTCTTTCAAGTCACTATTTGGTTACTATTAGGCACTATTAGGGTACTCCCAAATAGTTAATGGGAATTGGGGAAATGATGAGAATTATAGTATTAATTTTTCTTCGGGTAGTTTTCTCCCACAATTTTATTCATCCATGTATCTTAATATTCATGAATTATTTTTAAGTGTATAATTATTTTCCAAAATAATTTAATTAGTGTAAAAATTGAATTTAAAATGTGTTGAAATAAATTTAAAATGCTAAACAATGCTTACTTGCAATTTTAGCAAACTTTTCCTTAATTTCTTTCCATTTTTCATTTTTTTTTTAAAACAAAACATCACCATCAACTCCACTACTAGGTGGCCGGCCAAGGGTTTATTGGTCATTTCAAAATTTGTTTTATTTTGTTATTTTTTAATTTAGATAATTCATGTGGGGCCCATTTTAATATTTGATTAAAATTTTGTCTTTTAGGTTATTTTTCAAGATTTTATTTATGAAATGAGTTAATTTTATTTAATTGGCTTTTAATTGATAATTTAATCCATTAACTTAATTAATAAGTTCATGTGCTTTTCTTTTCATGTTGGATTTTAATTCAAATTCTCATGTTTGGTTTGTGATCTAGGTGACCAAACTCTGTTTTTCAAACTTAACTTTAATCTTAATTAAGTTCTAAGTTTAAGTTGCTATTTACTTAATTACTTTTGGTGTTGAAACGTTCTTTAACACCACTAGGGTTTATATAATTCGAATTTTAGGGTTTGAACTCTTGTTAAACAAGTTAGGGTAAAATTACGCATTGGTTAAAATGTTACGAAAATTTGGGTTATTACAAAAATAATTCTGAAATACTAAGTTAAATAAAAATAAAGCTTTAAATATATTATTAAGTGTTTAATGGAATAAAGAAAGAAAAGACAAAAAAAAATACAAAAGAAAAGGGAAACCTGGGATAGTTATACAACTGGCTTTCCTTATGAGATGTGCATAAATCACTAGAAGATAGAAACAAAGGGAGGGAATCAAGGAATCTGTTCCTAATTTTCTGCTTGAAAGCCTTTTAAAAAGGAGTCTTCCTCCTTAGAAACCTCACCATCTCCACCCTTTCCTCTGTGATACATAATAAACCTCTTTGCTCTCTCGACACCCCTCTGTCGCGACTCACCCAACACCACCGCCGACCACCTTTGCCATCACCCAGCTCCGCCGTTGCCGTGCACGACCACCTTGCACGACCACCGTTATCAACACTCCGATCCTCATCACCATCGGTGATCACAGGTAAGAAATAGCCCTTGTTCTGGTTGTATATATATTCTGTAGTTATAGATTTATATATATCATCATTATAGTTAATTGAAAGATTGAATCACCTAAGCATGTAAACAAATAAGATTATATCATGTTAAATCAATAAAAACAGAGATCAAAAACTTATATATTAAGATATATATATATATATATACATATAACAGTATATATATATATATATATATATATGAGTAACAATTATATATGTATATATATATAACCAAAAAATTATTATATGAAAAGATCATGAAATCGGCCACCATAATATGTTTAGATCTTTCTAAAACATGA
>JAUTBS010112034.1:0-20369 GCA_032361285.1 Aequorea victoria | reverse complement strand
AAAAACTACCAAGTAAGTAATGTTCAAGACCTCCATCTCCTAATATCATCTTCTTGTCTCAAACCCTCTCTAAGATAGAAAAATATGAACAAGAATGAAGATGGACCATGGAAACAAGAAAGGAAAGTATGGAACCTTGTTCTAGAAAAACTTTTAATGACCAAAGATAAAGAATAAATAATGTAAGAAATGATTGGAACCTTATGATGAACACATAGTGTTGCTATGATGTGTTTTGACAAGCCTTGGGCATACAAACATTCCCCAAATTTTAATCTATTTCCAAATAATACACTTTAGGATGTCTTGAGTATGTGTGATTTTTGGTTGGATCCAAAAATGTATTTTCAAACTCCTATGCTATTTTTAAAGTTTCTGTGACAGAGAGGCAGAAAAATGGCCAACTTTGAACCATTGTAGATTATTCTTGAAATATCTCCTTGAGATGAGCCACATATGAGAAGAAAGGTCTATGGGTCTAGTTTCACCCCAAATTTACATACCTCACTTGGGTTGAGTAGATTTCACGATATCATGATTCTACCAAACATGCTCTTTTCTTGATAGATTCTGTGGTATAATTTGTTAAGCCCTTCTCTGTTCACAGCCAATCTTTGGTTTCTTCATGAAAAGCTTAGATAAGACAATAATCCAAGTCTCTGTAAGTGTTTAGAATTTTCTAGTAAGGTTTAGGAGTTTTAAAGTATTTTTGAATCCCTGGGGCAGAATTTAGAAATGGAGAAGAATGTGATTTAAGAAGGCTTTAAGCAAATTTAAACACCTAAACACAAGTTAGAGATCTTGAGGACCATGAGGGTACCAAGAATAATTAAAAGTGATATACTTAAGAATAAGAATACCTCACTTGAATATCCACACAAGCATGCATATGTCACCTTAGTTCACATAATAAAGTTTCTATCCTATCTATGTGTTAGGAACCGGAAGGCCGAAGTAAACCTAAGGGTGTGGCTCAAGAAGGAGCACTTGTTTTGAGGTGGATTTTCTTATCACTATCTTGGTATTATAATGTGTGAATGGTTAAATTCCTTATACTTTTATGGTATATAATTTGAGAAAATGAATGATTATTTTACTTGTGAAAGAAAGCTATGTTTACGAACTTGCATTTTATGAACTGTTTTATAAGCATATATTTTGGAACATAATGGAACTTGGATGTTTTATAAAATAAAATAATACGGTTGCTATGATAGCCTTGATATTACATGGTGAGTGTCATGTGGTGGGTATATCGCACACCCGATAATGCGTGAATATATGTCACTATATAATATATGAAATATATCGCACACCCGATAATGCATGGATATATGTCCTAGTATAATGATGAATGATGTGTTAGTTCTACCACTGAGCATTGTTAAGTAGTCCGGCGAATAATCCTTAGCCCTATCTGTTAACTATGTGATGACCCTAGAGGGGGGTGAATAGAGTCTTTTTAATTCTAATGTATTTTAATTAAAAACTTATTTAACACATAAAATAATACTAGCAACCTTAAAAAAATATACCTATAAGCTAGCAAGAAATTAAGGATAGAGAAAAGGAAAATACACCAGGATTTATAGTGGTTCGACTTTAACTTAGCCTACGTCCACTCCTCAAGCACCTCTTGAGTATTCTTCACTATTTCAGAGCACTTACGGGTGTGCTCCAAACCTTTTAATAAGATCTACAAAGCGTCTTTCCAAAGTCACCAGACTTCTAGGACTTGTGATCTTCTTTGTGTGTTTATACCACACACAGAAAAACTGACTAGCAGGTGACTCACCTCTATCAGTTGTACAAAGTTATTTGTAAGTTGTGTTGATGTCAAAACATCACAACAAATGGTTCTCTTTGATAGAGAAAGTGTTTACAATGATTGTACCAAAATGTAATTTCCAACAGAAAAGATAAAATCTTCGGTTGAATTGCAGTGGCATTTCTTCTGATCTTTCTGAACAAACTTCTGATGTACTGTGAATGATAAATTTGTTGATATACTTCATATCAGAAGGATTGAGAGAATATGAGAGTGCTATTGTATTGTCGTTTTGTCGTTGTGATGATCTAAAATGATCACACAACAGTTTCTTATATAGGTTACAGAAAAATGACCGTTGTATCAAGATTGAATTTTTTTTCTTAAATCAAGTGATTTGATCCTTGATTTTTTTTACTTGATTTGATCTGGTCTTTTAACTAAATTTTGATCCTCTGTCAATTCGTTTGAATTTCAAAAACATTCCAAAAGATAAGCTATTCATTCCAACTGTTCTTCATATCAGAATCCCTGGAATCGTGCAACTGAACTTCCTTGATTTCATCCACGAATCTTGTGATCTAATCTTCCAGTGATTTTAGCTAATTTCTATAGATAAAAATGATCCTTAGAAAGTCAAAATAGATCCTCAAAATCCGCTGTAACAGAATCAATCAGATCGCGTGATACGTGCACATAGAATCCTGAGATTGCGCACTTGGGTCGGCTCACTTGGAGTTTTGTCGACTCAAGTTGCTTCAAGGCATAGCTATGTCGACTCAAATGACAGTGGTGTCGACTCATACTCCTAGAATCTCGATTGTGTGTCGACTCAACTTGTGGTTGTGTCGACTCATATTATTTAGGCCACGACTTCTTCAATTGTTTCAGCATATGTGTCGACTCAACTGGGTTTGTGTCGACTCATTTTGTGCAGGCCGCGGCTTTTTTCAGAAATTCATCACTTGTATCGACCCATCTGAGGTTGTGTTGACTCACTTGGTTTTAGCTACTGCCTTCTTCAAAAGTTCATCACTTGTGTCGACCCATCTGAGGTTGTGTCGACTCACTTGAATTTAGCTACTGCTTTCTTCAACAGCCTTTCACTTGTGTCGACTCAACTACTTCTTGTGTCGAATCAACTTTAATCTGTTCAATAATCTGCCTTTCTTTTGTCTCTATTGTGTTGACTCACATGATCTGTGTGTCGACCCAAAAGATGTTGGGTTGATAAAAAGTTTTTCTGCATTGTGTCTGAGCTTAAGTCCTGTTTGGGAATGATTTATTTGATACCTGAAAAGCTTAGCAACACATTAATCATTTGGTTAACCCCATTAATGGGTGTCAACCTTTTATAATCATTTAACAATTGTCTTTAGGCTATGTTTGTTATCATTAAAATCATTAAAGTATTTATTAAATATTTGGAGAAACACTATCCAATTAAGAGTAGGTAGGATATTCGGGGACTCAGTACTATAACGACTCCTTCTTGGGAGGTTAATACAACCTTGGCTATGTTTATTTATAAGAAATGGTTCGATGGTTAAAAATGATGGAATCACATATTATCTCTTTTAAAGATATATGATTCTTGGAAAAACCCACTCTTATGAGATGATTTGTGGAAAGTTAGCAACTTGGAATCTTTTGTGATAAAAGTCATGTTTTGCAAAACGTTATCCCGTTTTCAAAGTGATGAAATGCTTTTTCCCATTGTACAATTTATAATGCTAGTGCTAGTGATTGGTGAGCACGTGGATTATAGCTCACCCACACACAGAATGATATTTTTGGCAAGTTTGACGTCAGGGCTATGTTCGGTACGGTCCATTGTGGTCTTAGGCTTTTGGGAAATTTTTGGGAAGTTAGGGTCTAAAACTCCCTTTTTACTTTCTTCTTTAGATTGTAATTAATAAGATGATATTGTTGAGTCTGTGAGTCCTCTTGTGTAAATTGTTGGATGTTACGTTGGGCCCAAGGATGAAGTCCTGATAAAATGTTAAAAAGAAAAAAAAATATACTTAAATAGTGGCGATGTTGTTAAGAATGTTGGTTTGTGTACCCTCCCTCAGATTCCGTGCCCGATGCTCGGGGCGGG
The DNA here is from genome assembly GCA_032361285.1 of Aequorea victoria. Taxonomy (NCBI): domain Eukaryota; kingdom Metazoa; phylum Cnidaria; class Hydrozoa; order Leptothecata; family Aequoreidae; genus Aequorea; species Aequorea victoria. Next base: position 16,500 of record JAUTBS010112034.1, on the reverse strand, counting down.
GCTTGACAAGTCAGATCCTAAAGAAAAACCTGGATGGGAGATTAGACCTAAAGATAGGGAGCTTATGACCGAGAAGGAACAAGATCCTGAGGAAGATCTTGAGAAAGGGTCCAACGAAGAGTCCGATCCTGACGAAGACATCTAGAGAGAACAAAAAAAAATATTGCCTTCCTCGCTATTCCTTAGAAGGTTGATGTTCCTTTTTTATTTTAATTCATTTTTAGTGTAATTTGGAAGTTTAAGAGACATGCCCATCTCTTAATGAATAAAAATCATTGACAATAAATTCAAGTATTAAATATCATATTTTCTCAAGTTTTGAATTAGTCGCACTTTATCTTTTTAGCTCACATTTTACTTGGTCTTATACTCTAAATATTCAAAAAAATTATCGCATAGTTCTAACTTAGTGTATGTTGTTCCCAAAACATAATCTTTTGAATGTCCTTAACCGACAACGCTTAGATCCCTATTCCATTCCCATAAACAATTTCTTTGTAAATGTTGGAATGCCCCTAGTGCTTAGGGATTCATGACTTTGAAAATATTAAAATATCCCTAGTGTCAAGGGTCCTTGGAATCTTCTTTTCTAAAGAATGCTTAAAATTCCCCTAGTGTAGAAGGGCTTTAAACTTTGTAGGACCTTCCTTGGATAATGATTCAAAATATCCCTTGCATCAAAGAGCTTTCCATCGGTTTAAACGAACACTTCACTTTTTGAGCAGACAAACCATTTAAGAGATCAAGACATAAGTGGTTGGGCCCTCGGGGTGAGGCTGCCTACGTATCCCGAGATGAAAATCAGGGCTTACGTAGTTCGGTGAGGGCTCACTCAAGTATTTTTCTTTTCTTTTGACACTCTAATTTTTGCTTAGATCGCCCTTTCAAATTTTCAACCTAGCGATCTTTCTTCTTTTGCATAGGCTGCCCTCGCGAGTTTTTCACTTAGCGGGTTTTTCTCTTTCTTTTGTACCCTAATTTTTCCCAAGGCTATTTTTGACCTAGCGGGTGCTCTCAGGGGTAGTATCTCTTCAGTTGGTCTGTGTTAGTAGGTTCCATGAACTCGTTGCCATCAAGATCCATCAATCTTACTCCTCCACCGCTTAGCAGATTCTTGACTTTGTAGGGGCCCGCCCAGTTTAGCTTGAACTTGCCCCTGGGGTCGTGTATTGTGGTTTGGATTTCTTTCAGGACTAAGTCTCATTCTTTCGAGCCTCATGCCTTGAATTTCTTGTTGAACGCTCTTGTCCCTCTTCTCTAGTAGACTTGGGTGTGGTATAGAGCTTGTAGTCTCTTTTCATCCATCTGGGCTAGTTCTTCATACCTTTCTCTTAACCATTCAACCTCAACCACTTTGCATTCAGCCATGACTCATAAATATGGCACATCTATTTCGATCGAGGGGACTGCGTCCGTTCCATAAACTAATGAGTAGGGAGTTGCCCCCTGTAGAAGTACGGATTGAAATGCGGTAGCCCCATAAGGCAAATGGTACCTTGTCAGGCCAATCTCAGCTCTTGTCTATCATCTTATGTAAAATATTATTAAGGTTCTTGTTTACAGCTTCGACAGCCCCATTGGTCTGAGAGGGTAGGGTGACAACTTGTGATGGGTAATCTTGTACTCATTAGGCAAATCTAGAGATTTTCCTCTGAAATGTGACATGTTATCTGAAATGATATCATGTGGGACCCCATAACAACAAATGATGTTATTCTAGATGAACTTTGCTACCTGTGTAGACTTCAGCATGGTGTACTATGCAGCTTCTACCTTCTTTGTAAAATAATCGATGGCCACTAATATGAACTCATGCCCATTGGAGGCCTTTGGTAATATTTTTCCAATTACATCAATTCTCCAGACTAAAAATGGCCATGGCATAGTCATGATGTACAACTGATTTGGCGGGTCATGCATAAGATTATCATAGATTTGGAATTTGTGACACCTTATGATGAACTCATTGCAATCTAACTCCATGGTAGTCCAGTAGTACCCTTGTTTGAGAATCTTATTGGCTAGCATGTGTCCACTCATGTGCGGACCGCAAACTCCGACATGGATTTTTTTCATTATTCTTAACCCTTGTTTGTTGTCGACACGTAATTGTAACATGCCACCGTAGGATCTTCTTTGCAGGTCTTCTCCACATAGTACAAACTGAGATGATAATCTTTGAATCACCATCTTGTCTTTCTCATTAGTTCTCTTTGGGTAAACTCTTTTCTCAATGTAGTTCCTTACATTGGTATACCATGGTAGGTCCTCATCCTCTTCATCTAAAGCGGCTATAGTGGCATGGCTCAGCTGGTTCTTTTGCTCGATCAATAATGGCCTAACTCTAATGCCCATTGGTATCTCAATCATGGAGGCTAATGGGACCAACACATTTGTAAATCTATTCAGCTCTATCAGGATATGAGTGAACAAGATCATGTCAAACTTTGCCATTAGATCCCGGAGCTTATCATGGAACGGCTTTAGCTTTTGTTCTTTGACTTTCCATTCTCCTGTTGATTGCAAAGTCACTAGAGTTGAAGCTTCTACGACAACCAAGATTTTCACTCCTACCTCTAATGCTACTTCCATTCCAGAGATGCAAGCCTTATTCTCGGCTCTATTGTTAGTGACCTCGAAATTCAACTTAAAGGCAATAGGTACATGAGCATCATTCGGTGCGACCAAAAAAATCCCAATGCCATATCCATTATGATTGGCTACCCCATCAAAGTACATTTTCCATGCTGTGTTTTTGGCATGCATTATCTTCTCCTCCGGGAATTCAAATTTGATATCGTCTAGTCCTTTTACTGGGTTATCCGCTAAGAATTCAGCTACTGCTCATCCTTTTACCGACTTTTTGGTGACGAACTTGATGTCAAACTCTGAAAGAAAAAGTATTCATCTAGCCATCCTTTCTACTTAGAGTTGGTTTCTTGAACAAATACTTGATAGGGTCCATACGGGAGATCAAGTTTACTGAGTATGACAACATACTGTGCCTTAGACGTTTGGTAACCCATACGAGTGCCCAACATGTCTTTTCCAAAGGTGTGTAATTCAATTCATAACTGGTCATTTTTCTTACTCATGTAGTATATTGTGTTCTCCACTCTTGCACTATCTTCTTATGCCAACATACATCCCATATAGGTCTCCATTACGGCCAAATATAGTATCATAGTCTTTTCCACTCGAGGGGGTGAGAATACTAACAGATTCTTCATATAGTCTTTGATCTGTAGGAAGGCCCGTAAAATTCGGTAAAAATTTAAAATATGTATTTTTTAAAATATATTTATTATATTAATAATTAAATTAAACAATTAATAAATAAGCTAATTAAATAAATAAAATGAGAGTAAAAGAATTGATGAAATAAGGTTGAAAATATTAATTTAATTAAAATCTTACTTAATCTTTAGTGGAATTATCTAGTTATTAATTAATTAAGTAAATTAAAGGAAAAAGGACTTAAAAAGAGGAAAAGTGACTCACCAGATATGGCAATCTGCCATGGCTGTTATCCACATAAGGAATGGATTAGCCATCCTTCCTTATTCGGTGGAACGGGTTGAGACAGATCAGGAAATCCCTGATCTCATGTATCTTATCCCACCTTAAATAGGATCCAATCCCTCCTCACGATCTCATTCCCTCAATCTCAGAAACCTTTCTCTGTATCTCTCTCTGTGTGTGTTCTCTCTCTCGGGATCCCTCTGCTAGCCATCACCATAACAGTCGAGACCACACTGCCACGGTCAAGAACCATCTTTACCACCACTCATCACAGACATACACAACCACCGAGGAAACCACCATCATTATTCCTAGTCTGTATCACCATTGGTGATCTCGGGTATGTGATTATTTTCTCTGTTTCATTTATAAAAAATACAGAAGACATATGTATATATATCATATATATATCTTTAGTGTCAATTAAGAATAACACCACAAAGCATGTTAAACAATTATGAAAACGATGTTTACACCTTTAGAATCAGAAAACGAGTCTCAATTAATCAATACATATTGATATTACAGTAGGTATATATATATATATATTTTATAATGGTTAATATATATACGTAATCGGAACATAATCGGATAATATACATCTAATAAGATAAGTCTAGTTACTCCTAAAATATGATAATTCATCATTAGAATTGATAAAAATAAAGAAAAGAATGCAAAAACATTGAAAAACCGAAGCTTGAACAGCCTTTAATGGCTGCCTCGACCAAATGGGTCGACTCATGCCTCGGCTGAGTCGACCCAAGCAACGAGGAAGAAAGCCCCCGTGCTTTGGTGTCGACTCATGGCCTCCATGAGTCAACTAATGATGGGTGCCCTGTCTTGTGTCGACTCGCAAGCCCTATGAGTCGACACATGTGACCTTTGTCGAAACCACAAGACCCTTGGGTTGACTCACGCAGTGTTTGGGTCGACCCATTGCCCTTGCATTTCCCTATGTGTTAACTCACGGGGCACTTTTGTGCCTCAGGGTCGACACCTGCACCTTTGGCATCGACCCATGGCACTCGAGACCCCTTTGGGTTGACTCACAAGCCCATGAGTCAACCAACGGACCTTGGCAGACCACTGTGAGTCGACCCAGACCCTCTGCGTGTCAACTCATGAAGTATGCCATGACACCTCTAGCACATGAGCCGACCCAGACCCTCTAGGTGTGAACTCAGCCCTGCGGTTTGACCTGTGTGAGTCGACACAAGGACCTTTTGTGTCGACTCATGGTCAGTACTTTTTAATTAAATCTTTAAAAATTAATTCTAATACTTAGGCCCTATTTGGGCAGCAGATTAAAGAATAAAATAAATTAATATGAGTTAATTTAACACCAGAAAGACATATGGGAAAAAATAAATGGGTTAAGGGACCGTTTAGTAGTTCTAAATAGGTTTCTTTAGCATTGTTTAATGTTTTGTTATTATTTTCTTATATCAGGTTGAGTTATTTTGCATCCTTTGATCAGTAGAAGTTAGCTTGGACATCAAGTGAGTGGATCATGCTATTATCTTTCAGTAAATTTCTCCATTCCCAAAAAAAAAGATTTTAAAGGAAAAGATTTTAGTTTACTTCAAATGTTTAAATCAAAAATCATTCTTTGTAAATGCTTTAAAAGAAAACATATGTATTTAAATATTTTTAAATACTTTTGTTATGTATGATATACTATCCTGCATATTCATGGCATAAAAATTTTAAAGCATTAAAAGAAAAAAACTTATTCTTTTTTACTTATATATATGGTGCGATCATGAGATGGATATATTCTTGGAATGTGAAAAAGTCTAAAGGAAAGCCCGCCTCAGGTGGTGACTTTGGCCTGCTAAAGAAAAAGACCGTTGAAACCGTGTTGACCTTAGTCGACTCAACGGTTAAGGGACAGTCCGGGTGTATCTGGTGACCTTAACTGGAATTGTGTAGAGAATAAACTCGGCGCTAACCCGTGGTGACTCTAATGTCGATATTAGATCCAAGGGTCAAGAGACCCCGAGTAAATGTGGCATTGATATTTTATATATGCACTGGTCGTTCCTGTGGCATGGTTCGATTTATCCCCACTCTTATATGAGCATGTCGCCTATACCATATTTTTGTGATATTGTTATTATACGAGATGAGGACACTTAACGTCCATTTTGAGTAGGAAAACATTTGTGTTTTCAAAAGAAAATAAAAAAGAGAAACATATTTTCAAATGAAGAAAAATAAAATGATTTGAGACGAGATGAACTGAAGGGTTTGTGATTACCCATTTTACTATGACGTGTATATCATACCATGTTATGTTATCATATACTTTATTTTATTCCTGCTTTAGAACTGTATTGTACTATCATGATTCCATTCACTAGTTTATACTGATGTGTCCTACAACATTTTCAGGTAATCTGTGAGAGTTGATATAGTTGATGGACGGCTGTGGGGGATCCTATCCTTGACCTCTAGGACATCTCACTATCATGTTACCATTTGCTTTCGCATAGTTACATTTTCTTATGACATTGTGATGTTGTGATTATTGATGCTTTCGACATCACTGGTGGATTTTTGGGCTGTTGACCCATTTATGCATGTTTGGACATCTTTTGGTTCTTTCTTGGGCTGTTGACTCACTTAATAAGGAAAAATAGATTTTTAGTATTTAAATCCATGAAATTGAATAATTAATTAGTTTATAGTTAACTAATTCTGTTTAAAGGCTTTCTTGGCTTGTTGGGCTAAGGCACACAATCCATGGTCGGTCACCATTCTAAAATTGGGGCGTGATAAGTATCATATTTTCTAAAATGAATTACTCATTATGATTATGGAAGAGTTTTCTAAAAAGTTATTTTCTCTTTAAATATAGAAATTATGAGCATGTGTTTCTTGTGAGTGTGAAAAGACATTTTTTCTAAAAATATATTATGTTGTCGGAAAGTGCCAAATTATTGTGGGTAACCATCCTGAGTTGTTGTGGACTTTGTCTCAGTTGTTGTGGATTTTGTCTAAGTTGTTGCGGGCTATGCCAAAGTTGTTGCCTTAATAGATTTGCGAGCTATGATTGAGTTGCTAGCACCTATCACTAGTGATAAAGAGTGACCCTCATCTCCGCCACTTTAATTAAGTGAGTCGTGAATGAGATTGCGGTACCGTTGGAACTTCCGATCGTGAGGTAAACGATTACTTGATCACTAGAGGACGTAGTATGTGTATATGTGTGCTTGTGAGCACGTATACGTATATATGATAATAACCATTTATAGATTAGGATATAGAGCCGTATGTTTAGAAATCTGAATGTTATTTTTTAAACTTTAAAGATTGGGCCGTAAGGGCGAGCGTTGAAATATGAAAGTATTCATAAATCATTAAAGTTGGGTTGTAGAACCGTATGTTGAAAAGATGAAAGAGTATTTTTAAAATATTATGAGTTGGGCTAGTGAGCCGCATGATATAAATATATCCTTCTACATGAGTTGCATGACCATGTACTTTTTGGATAAACACTTTATGAAATATCTGTTGAGAAGTTGTGTAAAAGTATGCACTTTTTGCTTTAAAATCATTTTATTTGTAACAGTATTTGAGAAAATTCATAAAATCTTTACTCTTTATTTTCAAGTATTGTGTTGATATACTTTTCATTACATATTAACCCCACTCTTCTGTAAGCACTTGTGATTGCAGATCTTGTTACAAGGTAGATGGTTGGTCCACCATGGTACGATTGAGGTCAGAAGAATAAGTCTAACGTATGATGCCTTTGAGAAACCTCCATGAGGTTTTTGTCAAAGAAATGGTATATAGATATGAGTAGTGGCTCCTTGTATATTATTGGGGATTCTGTATCCTGAGTATTGTTGTAAAGTAAGAGCGTTGTTGGTGTAAGTAGTCTCTTTAGAGATGGGAGTAAGTTTGTCATTGAGGTTTGCATTAATAACCTTAACCATTTTAAGTTGATAGTCAGCTAGATGAGCTTATATAGCACCACTCTGAGCAGGTTAAATCATCCTCAGTGGAGTGGGTGTGACAGTTGCTATGGCCCCTTCATCTGATTCTCATGATGCGCTCATTACTCAGTTGAGTGATCTTGTTCAAACATTACGCTCTGCCTCTTCCACTGCTACTTTAGCGAACCTAGGTAATATTGCATGTGCTGCTACATCATCTCCGTCATGGGTCATTGATTTTGGTGTCAGTTCTCACATGTCCAGTAATCCCTCTCTATTTTCTAATTTGACTCGCACTCACTATCATATTATCTTAGTTGATGGGTTTTCTCGTCCCGTCCAAGGCCGGAGTGTTCTTCACCCCAATCCGTCTCTTTCTTTACCGTCGAGTTTTTATATTCCTAACTTTCCATTTAATCTGCTTTTCGTGAGTTAGTTTACTACAATGTTAAATTGTTCTATAAGATTTTTTTTATTCAAAGAATGACCCTAGAGTGGGGGTGAATAGGGTCTTTAAAAAATTCTTTTTGTCTAAAAATTATTTAAACAATATAAGGTGAACAACCATTATATATATATATATAATCACAAACAAATAATATGAATTGAAAGAGAGATAACACTGTCATTTTTATAGTGGTTCGGCTAGCCCAGCCTACGTCCACTTCTCAAGTTTTTCTTGAGATTTTTCACTATCTTTGAGCACTTACGGGTGTGCTTCAAACCTTTTACAAATAATCTCCAAGCTGCGTTTCAAAGCAACCAAGCTTCTAGCACTTGTGATTTTTGCTTCAAATTCTACATAAAACTCACCAAGATGCATTCCAAAACCACCTAGCTTCTAGCACTTGTGATTGATTATTTCAAGTATTTTTCAAAGACTCACCAAGCTGCATTTCAAAGTCTCAAAACTTCTAACACTTGTGATCTTTCTTTTTGTGTGTTGTACCACACACAAAAAATACTACAGGGTGACTCACCCTTACTCTTACAATGATTTTGAAGGTTGTTTATTTCACAAACAATGATAGATGCACTGTTTGAGAATAGCATATTTTTTCACTGTAGCTCACAGAAGAAAACCTAGGAGCAAGATGATGAACAATAGCTGCTAGGGATTTTCTTAATAGTAGATGAGAGAATCTGATTTTGATCTTGAGTGATTGATGTTTAGATTTTTTCTTTTTTCTTTTTCTTTCCTCTCTCTGATATTGTCTGATTGATTGCTTCGTTTTTCTGGTCTATTGGGAGATTTGATAATCATGTCTTTATATAGATCTGAGCTTCCAGTATATTCATTATAAATCTTGGCATTCAATGTTCTTGATACTCATGAGACATTTTTGCGATCTATAATCCTCTTTTGTCAATATCTTCTTTGGACTGATTCATTAATAAATTCCTCATTCAAATTCAAACTTGAATATAGTCGTTGCAGATTGAATCTGGATATTTACTGTTCTGATATTTAGGATTGATTGATGAGATCTTTAATCCATTTATCAATGATTTGTCATATGTTCTTTGCATTGATTTGAAAACAAATCTTCATATAAATTCGTGCTTCAATATAGTCATTGCAGATGAGATCTTGACATATAATACTTTGAGATACCGCAACAAATTTCCATGATTCGCGATGTATTTTGCTGATTTTGCATTTTTGGGTCGACTCATAGTGAGTCTGGGTCGACTCAAATGCCTTACGGAAAGATTCTGCGCCAGTAGGTCAACTCACGATATTTTTGGGTCGACTCATAATGAGGTAGTCTCGGTTCTTTATCAGATAGTCTCCATTGGGTCGACTCATAGTGAGGTTAGATCGACTCCCCAGAGTCTCTGCTTTGAGTTAAAGTTTTGGGTCGACTTTAGCTACTTTGTGTCAGCTCATACTTGATTGCGTCGGCTCACCATTGCCTTGGGTCGATTCACACTTTGTCTCTATGAATATGCTGAGTGATGAGTATGTTGAGTAGACTCATAAAATCCCTTGGGTGGACTCATGATGTGATATTTGGCGTTGAGTCGATGCGTGGGCTGAGGCATATCAGCTCATGTGCTTGGACACAGTCTTGGGTTGACTCACGATGAATGTGGGACGACTCATGGTCGCTGCTGTGAAGAGATCCCGAGAGCTGCTTTGTTTGGATCGACTCGTGGATCAACTTGGGTCTCCTCATGGTCGCGTCTTGGAGAATTTTGCAGGAGATACCGAGAGGAGTGTGTTTTGGGTCGACTCTTCCTTTGCTTTGGGTCGACTCAAAGCTTTGTAAAATTATTGAAAAACTCATGTCTTGATATTATGGTAGTCCTTTGTTTGGGAAATATTTTAATGACTTTATAATCATTTTAGCACTTGATTTAACACCTGAAATCACTTCAAACATTGTTAAATACAAAGTCAACCCCAATCATGGGTGTTAACCATTAAATAACCATTTGAATCATTTGAAGATTGATTTAAGAATATGTATTAAGAGATTTTCAAAACATTGTTTAAATGATAAATCATTTTCACTTATCAATACTTTGTTTGATATCATTTAAATCATTTACATGATTTATTTAAGACTTGGGGCTAGCAAAAACTCCCCTTTTTAACTTTCTCAAAGTTTTGTTTGTTATCATTAAAATCAATAAATGATTTATTAAACTTTGGGGCTAACAATTTTTCCTTCCTCTTTTGTTTTTTTCAGGACCTCCATACCAAAAAGATAATTGGTTCCCGACACGAGAAAGATGGACTATATTTCTTGGATACGGACCGCACGCCTCATACAACTGCCTTTACCTTGAGTGTTTTCGTTTGTCCTCTATAGTGACATCTTCGCTTGGGTCATCCGTATTTGGCCAAGCTAAAGTTTATTATTCCTTTTTTGAGCCTTATGCCTAGTTTCGTGTGTGAAATTTGTCAAACTTGGCAAGCATCATCGTAGTTCCTTTCCTCGTAGTAGTCATAGTCGTAAGTCTGAGTCTTTTGATCTCATCCATAGCTACATTTGGGGTCCTTTGTGCACCTCGAGTGTTAATGAATATTCTTATTTTGTTATCTTTCTTGATAATTTTTTTCTTATAACTTGACTCTTTTTATTAAAGTACCGATCTGAATTACCTTATGTTCTTTTCACATTTTATAATGAAATTGTTACAAATTTTGACAAGCGTATTAAAGTTCTTCGCTCTAATAATGCCTCAGAATACATGCAGTCAGCTATTGATCATTTTTGTGTTGGCTATAGTATCATCTATCAGACTAGTTGTGCTCATATTTCTCAGCAGAATGGTGTGGCTGAGCGTAAGTATCGTCACCTTTTAGATGTTGCACATACCTTACTATTTCACATGAAGGTAGGGAAACACTTTTGGAATGACGTTGTTCGTATTGCTTGTCACCTTATTAATCGTATGCCTTCTGTTGTTCATAACCGAAGTTCCATTTTTTTCCTTATTATGCCATGCATCTTCCGCCTTCTCCTTTATTCCTCGTGTGTTTTGTGTTGCCTTCATTCATGTTCTCGATTCTTGTATTGATAAGTTATCTCCTCGAGACCGTAAATGTATTTTTCTTGGGTACTCTCGTACTCAAAAGGGGTATAGGTGCTATCATCCTAAATCTCGTCGATATTTTGTTAGTGATGATGTCACCTTCTTTGAGTTGACTCTATTTTTTACTTCTCCTGATCAGGAGTTATCCTTTGACCTTTTCTTTTGTTGTGACAGGGAGTCGACCTCTCCTACTTTACCTCTCCCTCTTCTATTTCCTTTGTAGATTTCATCTAATCAACCTTTGCAGGTATATCAACGATCTCAAGATAGGCTCATTGTCTTTTATGGTTGGATACCTGCATCTTCTTCGTCGTAGGTTCCTGCCCCTTCATCTTCATCTCCTTCTCGAGATGATGACTTACCCATCACTTTGCGCCGAGGTAAACATACTTTTACTCAACATTCTATTGCTCAGTATGTTTCTTATGATCGTTTTTCTTCTTGTCTTCACTCCTTTGTTAGTACACTGTCTATTGTTTCAGTTCCTTCATCTCATATACAGGCTATGTCCATATCTGGTTGAAAGCAAGTTATGGATGAGAAAATGAGTGCCCTTGATAAGAATTAGACATGGGAGCTTAGCCATCTTCCTCCTGAGAAAGAGGTTGTTAGTTGTCGCTGGGTGTATATAGTCAAATATCTACTTGATGGGTCTATCAAGCGTCTTAAGGTGCGATTAGTGGCGAAAGGATATACTCAAACATATGGTGTTGATTATTTGAAGATTTTTTCGCCTATGGCTCACCTTAATTCAATTCGGATTATTCTATTTATTTCCTCTTATCGTTCTTGGCCACTATATTACCTTAATATCAAGAATGCCTTCCTTCATGGTGATCTTCAGGAGGAGGTTTATATGAGTTAACCCTTTGACTATATTGTGTCGAGCAGTGAGCACCTTGTTTGTTGTTTACATAAGGCTCTGTATGATCTGAAACAATCCCCTCATGTTTGGTTTGATCGCTTCAGTTCAGTTGTTCTTAGTTATTGTCACACCCCACTCCCCGAAGGGTTATATAACCTGCTCGGAGTGGTGTGACGTCATCTCTTCTCCGTCTATATAATATAAAAGATCAAACGACATAAATCTAAACCGTAAAAAAAAAACTCCATCGTGAACATCCACTAGGAAAAACTCCAAGATATACATACATCATCGTACCTCATATAACCAGCGAAAACTAAAAACTCAAATGCAAATATACAATAACCTGATAGTCGTCTATACATCATACATGAGTAACACCCAAAAGACTATACTACAAAGTCTTCACCTCCGACTGATCCTCCACCTGGCACTATGGACTGAACACCTATCCCAACCTGTAATCTGCAACCACAAAGGTTACAGGAGAGTATACTTAGCATCATAATCAAGAGCATATGAAAGCAAGGTATAATCATGCTGGTTTTTATAGGAAAACAATATTTTAGTTTATACAACCCATGCATGAGAAACACACTCAAAGTTCAGCTCACAGCCATTACGTATGGTTTACCAAAAACCTTCATTGCTTTTACACATGGTTCAATGACCACCCAAAGGATTAAAACATGCTTTATAATTCTTTTCAACGCACCCGGCCCTACGGTCAAACATCTATGATATACAAATCAAACATTCACACGTGTAACCTGGCCCAACGGCACAAAAACCCATCATAATGTAAATACATTCTTGGCCTTACGGCCCAACATGGCTTAAAAGCCTCAACTGGCACAAAGGCCTGCAACTCACTAAAAAAGCATTATAATACTTCAAATCCGTGGCTCAATAGCCCAGCACGTAAAATGCTTAGTAGCAATACAATAGTGCTCACTAGCACACTCACACCAACACACACCCACACACATAATAGCCAAAGTAGTCGTTTTAATCTTCATGGGGTATGCAACATGGCCCTCACCTTCGTGTTTTCCTTAATGGGATGTGTAACACTACCCTCACCTTCAGGCTTTTCTCAATGGGATGCACAACACTGCCCTCACCTTCAGGGTTTTCTCAATGGAATGTGCAACACTGGCCTCACCTTCGAGTTTTTGCTAATGAGATGTGCAACACTGCCCTCACCTTCGGGTGTTTCCCAATGAGATGTGCAACGCTCCAGAATATAGAAGAGATATGCTATAATACCCTTATCACCTTTGGGTATTGCCACTATGGCTATCATACCCTTATAACTTTTGGCTATTGCCACTATGGCTATCGTCAGACAACAACAATCCATGATATAGAAGATATCTCCACACACACACGCACAAGCAACCCATGCTTACATCTTTATAAGAGGAAGAGAAATATAACCATCCTAGAATTAAGAGCCCCACACGCTCATGACACACTTTTTCATTTAAAAGTTTCTTTCACCATGATGATAAACACATATAACACCAAGTATACAACAAAAACATGCTCATCATTATGAATAGGCTAGCCACTCTCACTTGATATCTGTAACTCAAGAATCACCTCATAAACCTTGAGACGTCATTCTACCATCCACGGCCAACATCCGGGACCTAGAAACATCATAACTCATAAATGAGTATCAACCCACAACTTACATGCATCCTAAGTTTCTACTCCTTAGACCCTATAAGCATCCTATAACCCACCGTTCCACTTGGAACACAACATCTTTTATTTATTAAAGATCTTCCATCTTACTATGCTTGTTGAGTCAATTTTATCATCCTAAACCTTTCTAATACTTTCTGTCATGGTTTCGGGGATTAGATATGAATATTATCAACAACTTTTATAAAGAAACCTAAGACCAAAAGGGTCCACAACCACTCCAAAGCATTGCTGGAACATAGTTATTTTTCCTCATACGAGTCGACACAGACCCTCAATGAGTCGACTCACAGGACTTGGGTCGACTCACCACTCCATCGGGTCGACTCATAAAGCTTGTAGGGAGGTTTGGGTCAATGCCAGGACTAAGACAACTCGATTCACGCACGTTGGCAGAGGTTGAGTCGACACCTCCCACACTTAGGTCGACTCAACGACATAGAAACAAGACTTGGGTCGAGGCAAGGGTCGTCACATATCAACTCACGCACGCATTGGGCGCCAACAAGGACCGATACAAACACCACTTGGGTCGACACACATGCAGGGGCTAAGGTTAGGTCGACACATATCACACCTCGGTCGACTCAACTCCCCGCCTGTCAAAACTACCGAGAGCTATCAGCTCGTGAGTCGACACACTAATACTTGGTTCGACTCAACCACCAGCCTGATAAAATAATAGAGACTGAAAATGTCTTGAGTCGACACCCCACACTCGAAGGGTCGACTCCAACCATCATTGTGTCGACTCACACCCCAAATGGGTAAGCTCAAACTTCAAAAAATAGGCATGCCCTGTTTTTACCACAGGTCTGGTCTAAGGCCTCGTTTGGGGAAAAAATATATTTTTAGGTCCAACACTCTTAGGGTGTACTACAACCATCTTCTTCCTCTCTCAGTCCCCAAACATAACCCACTCTAAAACCTCCAAAAGGTCACCTATTAAGGTTATTACTACATTAAACTCCATATTTTTCTCCATTGATGAACTCTAAGATGGATTTAAAGAAAAACCGTCCAAATGCATGAACTACAAAACTCAACACACAGCAGGGGTTTCCTACCCCGACTAAACAGAGGTTTGAAACTTTACCTCTTGAAGAAGATCGTAAGACGAGCTACTTCCTCCACATTTTTCCCTTCACTGGTTCTTGACACCCAAAATCCACCTCCGAAGATGTTGGGACATCTCCCATGGATCCACAGCTCTCTTCCTCATCTTCTTATCCTTTTTCCTAATTTCGGTGTGAGGTTCTTCTCACTCACTCTCTTTCATTTTCTCAGAACTCCTCAGCTCCCATGGAAGTCTTCCTCTTGTCTTCTCCATTTCTCTCCTTTTCTCTCAAGAACGCAGGTAAACATCGGGAGCACAACCACTGATACCCTTCCCATTAGCCCCCAAAACACTGAGAGGTGTCAGGTAGTCACATCACCTTCTCAACAATTTCACAAGGCTCCCCCTTCTTTATGATATTACGCATTAAAACCCACATTCCTTTAAAATAACTAATTTAGGCCATTTTTATATTTGTATTTTGTTAATCTCATCATTAACTTAAGCCATAAACCAAACAAAGCCTCTCATTGGCCGTACACCGAATTAATTATTTTTTAATATTCTCTTTTGAAAATATGGGATGTTATATTCTTCCCTCCTTAAAGAAATTTTATCCCAAAATTTAAGCATACCAGCCATCCCATATAGGGAACACTTCTCTGCACGTCAACCTTTCTTTTCCCACAGTATTACTCTAAGGATTCCGACACTTTCTCTTATTCATCAATTCCTTTCCAAAACATTCCTCATATCTTCACACAACACTTGTGTAAAACTCCGAAGATTCTAGCATCACACTTTGATTAACATCTCCTACATACTCAGACTATAAACGCATATATTCTCAACCCTTCCTCTTGTTTTGTCTTGAAATAGACAATCTAAAATCCACAAACTTCTTGTTCCCACAAAAAATAGTACGCACTGGGTAAATATATGTCCTGCTTCTCCACATCAATATCATGTAACCACACTCTTCTCCTTGATTAGGCAATCCCTTACAAACACAAAAAAAAAGTTCGGGTGTCCCACATCTATAACAACACAAACCTCTACCACTTCCTTCTGACGCCTCTTGGCTCAACTGATCACTTCCGCGTCCCATAACTTTAGCTACCAACTGGTAATTCTGATGTTGAGAGACTTACGTCTCTTGTCCACCTTCCTTAGGACAACAACTCAACTTACTTCCTCTTTCTCAAGAAAATCAAGCATACGCTTCAAGGACCGTTCTCGTCTGCAAGCAGGTTCACTTACATCCCTATCTGTCATCTTTCACTTTTTTCACCAAGCTCACATAACTACCGATCTCTAAGACTGTTAACTTAGTTCTGATCGAGTAGTACACCCCTTTTCTGAAAAATTTACTTGTAGATTCCTTATCTCTGATCAACCATGATGCACACCGCGACAACTCCACGAGCTTCCACTCATGTTCCACCACACTCATCTTTCATTGAACCAAATCTATAGATTTTTGTTCTTTCTCAACTTTATACCTCACAGGTTTGTATCGATCATCAACTGCCCTAAAAAAGCGAGCCCAAGAAATCTCTTGCGGCATAAGGGGCTCCATAGACAACTTCATCAACTTTTTGTAGCCTCCCACCCACTGTAAACTTCACCTCAAAACATATAGGCAATTAGGTCAACTCAAACATCCTCGGCTACTCAAAGCCAATCAAGAATGCGCACATCGTCCTTCAACCAACACTCAGTTTCTGCGGGACAATTGTCCCATAAAACTCCTAGTTTCGTTCTCATTAAGCTATTTTACCAAAGGTCCATCACTCCTTCCCACTTGCATATTAAACAACATGGTATTAGACTCCGTTATCTGAGCAATA
>JAUTBS010111923.1:0-12715 GCA_032361285.1 Aequorea victoria | reverse complement strand
TGGTGTCTTTGTGGTTTGCATTCTCTTTCTCTCATCTTCTTTATTATTGCACTTTATTTGTTTATTTTCCGCTGCATCTTGCTTATCATATAAGTGCAATAGAAAGTCTCTATAAGAAGAAAATTTAAAAAGAGGCCATTAAAATCGAAATAGTTGCCATCAACCTATTCACCCTCCCTCTAGGTTGTTCATATACGGACCAACACGACCCTTTCTTCGTCGTTGTCCCCTTCTTGCGCTAGCATGCAGCCTATTGCAGACTCATTTACTGATAGATACGGGATTAAAGGTTTGCCTAGTTCCTAAGGGGAAAGCACCGGGGGTTTTTGTAAGACTCTTGGATTGACTCGAAGGTATTTTGGCAATGCTGGTCCTACAAGAATTTGGTATTCTTTCTGAGTAAACAAAAAAGAAGTTCACAGGATGTAGTCAGCTTCGAGATGAAACGACTGATAAACTAAATTTTCTCAATGAATCCTCTAACTGCTTTCTTCGTCCTCGGGGGAGACATTTCCAAAATTGCCTTGATCTTGGAGGAATTCACCTCTATCTCTCTTTGGGTGATGATGAATCCTAACATCTTGCCTGTTGTAACTCCAAAAGCACACTTGTACGGGTTCAATATCATTCGGTACTTTCGGATTCTCTCAAAAAAATTCTCTAAGGCTGGGGTATGTCTTTCACGGTCTTTTGATTTGACGATCATATCATCGACATATACTTTCACTTCTTCGTGTATTATGTCATGGAGTAATGTCGTTGCAGCACGTTGATACGTAGCTCCTGCAGTTTTTAAACTAATGGGTATAATCCTATAACAATACGCCCCCCATGGCGTGGTGAACATAGTTTTTTCTCTGTCTTTGGGTTCCATGAGAATCTGATTATAACCTGAGAATCCATCCATGAATGATAGCAATGCATGTCCGACAGTATTATCCACGAGGACGTCTATATTTGGCAGAGGAAAGTTGTCTTTGGGACTTGCCTTGTTAAGATCTCAGAAGTCCACGCAAACTCATACTCGACTATTTTTCTTTAGCACAAGGACAATATTAGCAACCTACTGGGGGTACTCTGTCACCTGAATAAAGCCATCGTTCACTTATTTGGTAACTTCCTCTTTGATTTTGAGGACCCAATCTGCTTTTACACGTCTCAGCTTTTGTTTCACAGGTTTGGCATTGAGGTATAGGGGTATTTTATGTTGGTCGATATCTGGGTCAATTCCGGTCATGTCTGCGTATGACCACGCTAATACATCTTTAAACTTCTTTAATAATTTTATTAATGGCTCACGTTCTTCATTTGATAAAGCGAAACCGATCTGGACCATTTTCGGATCCATCTCAGTACCCAAATTTATTAAAAAGTTTCTTCAATTAAAGGTTTAGCGTGCATCTCTTCTTCTTTTTCAATTAAAAATTTTAGCTCTGGGGGAACATCCCCATCAAAATCATTGGAGTCAGTAATCAAACATTCATAAGGAAGTACAGCAGGATAACCAGAAGAGTTCTCCACAGTTTTATTATTATCATCGAAGGTTACAGATTTTGACATGTATTTGGTTGTAATAGAAGACCGAGACACCCCAACAAGTGGATGTCTGGCAGACTCACCACAAGACTCTAAATCTGTAGACGTTGACGAGTCTTACTCGGACTCTGACTCACTATCTACATCATTCAAAATATTATATTCGTAGGTCCAATTTTCTATCACAATGCTACCCTCGCTTATTATTAATTTGGAACAGTTGACTGGATCGTCGTTGCCCAGCGTGGCAATCTCTTCCACGCCTTCTTTCGCGTGTATAAGAGCTGCTCCCTCAAACGACCCCAGCTTGAACTCCTCCAGGATTTTTGCCCAGTCTTTCTCGCTTTCCTTTTCTGCTATGCCTTCATCTTCTGCCTCATCCTCCTCGGGCTCGTTGTCAGTCAGCTGATGTTCAAAGAATATCTCCAGCCCAGGTGTCTTTTGCCCAGACCCCTCATCGATCCATGGTTCCAGAAATCCACAGAACGAAAAAGTCTCACATTCTTTCACATAGTACCCATTTGGAAGCCCATAGGCTGGCACCGGAGCCAGGTATTCTATGTTGGTTCTCTTAGCCCATGCCCTCCTCTGTGCTTCCACTCTTTCTTTGGCAAGGTCCTGTGCCGTGGGTTTGTATTCCAAACCAAAAGTATATTGATTTTCCTGAACATAGATTAGTTCAGTACTACCTTGTTGACTTTTTTCAAGCCCTAGGCCTGGAAAGTATGACATTTTGCTCATCATCATTACCGCCTGAGGTTTCATACATAGCTACTCTCCATTCATCAAAGTCTGGATAGCCACTGTTTCGTCAAACTCAAAATCGCTCAGGGTGAGATCTTCCTCATTATGATGTATTTCGAGCAAAGGAGTGTCGTTAGTGGCAGTAGCTTGGATGCTTGATTCACCGAATATAGTCAAAATAGCTCCATCCCTTATCATTTTGACCTTCTAATGGAGGGTAGATGGAACTGCTTATACATTAGGGTCATGGAACCATGGTCAGCCTAACAACAGATTGAAGAAGGCCGGCATATCCAGTACATGGAATTCAATCTCACTGTCGGTGGGTCCTATGGTAACTGTGAACTTGACTACCCCCAACACATTTTTGAGGGTATTATCGTATGCTCGTACCCCTTGGGGAGTTGGAGTAAAATCCTGCTCTTTTAACCCAAGGCAGTGCGCTGTTCTGACTGGACAGACGTTAAATGCTGACCTATTATCAATCAAAACTATAGATACCCATTTTCCTAGGCACTTCGCTATTATGTGGAGAGGCTTGTTGTGCAGATGTCCTTCGGCAGACAGATCTTTCTCAGAAAAAAATAATGACATTCTTTAGCCTGGTAGGAGCAACCATTCCTACCAACAGTTCAGGAGTGGTGTCGATGGAGATATCGGCTTTGCTCAAAACCCTCAACATGGCTTGCCTATATTTATGGAATGCCATCAGTAGCCCCCAAATACTTAGGTTGATCTGGATCTTTTTGAGCTATTTTAGTACAACATCATCTTCCTCTTTGGCTTCTGTTGCAGCCAAGCATATCATGATGCGTTCCTTGTAAAGAAACCTTATCATGAGAGAGAGAGAGAGTCTCAGAGAGTTTTTCTTTAGAAATTTTTTCCCAGGAAAATGGAGAGAATGCATACAGGAAAAAATAATAATGCAATAATTGAGAAGATCGACTCACAAAAAAACGGCGAACACAAAATCAAAGCAGATGGGCTAACATAAAAGAAGAAGAAAGAGAAAATATCAAAACAATCAAGCCAAAAAATCATCAAAAAAACAAAGAACTTACAGAGAGAGCCAATTCCGGAGAAAGAAAATCCAAACTCAAACCAGCTAATCCTAAAAAACGAAGACTTTAATCGATATGGGCAACCGTCTCACCATCCCTAAAAAAATTCAGGGCCTTCTCATCCCAGGTGCTCACTCCATGGCAAACCAGAGCACAAATCTCGGAGGTGCGTTTGTTCGGCTTCTCAGGACCGAACAAAGAGTTTTTGTTCGGACAATTACCACCGAACATACCTCTTTTGTTCGGTCAACCACCACCGAACAGACCAACTTTGTTTCAGACATGGGAGACTGAACGGAGGTTTTTCGTTCGATCCTGTTTGGCTAAACACGTCGAAATCTTTGCCAAACGACCTCATGTGTATTCTGAGCATGTATTGTCATTATGAACACTTATAATATTTTCTATTGCTCACTTAGGCATAACATTGTTAAATTTGTTTTAATTTTCTTGTTATTTAAACTTATTTTTTGTACTATTATTGTATATATATATAATCTCTTAGAAAGAATATATATATATATATATATATATATTTTGGTACAAGAAACATATGGTGATTGTATTAAGCGGGGTGAGAATTTTATTATGGTTGTAAGTGTGGGTATTTCAGTAATTTTATTAAAAAATGATTTAATATTTAAAAATTTTATTAAATGGCGAGTAAACTTAGAAAATTAGGGGCGTTAATAGAATCACCACTCTCTCTCTTGCTCCTTCCATATCTCTCTCTTGCACACGTGACGACTGAAAACCGGGATGGGAGCAGAAGGCAACGCGGCTGAGCAGACTCCGGCTGAAACGACGCCGGAGAACGTCGAGGCCTTGCTTGAGGTACGACAACTCATCACTGCCACAAGCGCCCTTCATTACACACATCCACACACAGAACATGTCTATATCGATATATCTCTGTCTCTATTTTTTATGTGTCGAGTTCATAATAACTTGTCAAGGATTTCATGTAATTTTTTAGTGGGAACTTTACTTTGAGGGATTAAGTTTAATTATATCTGTTTGGTTGTTGAGAATATGGAGGAAAAGTAAAAGAAAGAAAGATTCTGGTTCTTAAGCTTTGTGATGTCTTTCTAAGTGAAACAGTCGAATTGGTAGCAGTATATGACGGAGGTTTTAGTTTATTTGGTCGCAATTGGTGAAAAATTACACCCAACCCAATTCACTGATTGATTGTTTAGTTAATTCGTGCACTTATTATGCCAAGCATCATGTCTTTGGATAATTTGGTGGAAGCTAATTTTCGAATGTTAATGTATCTAAAGGAGCAAAAGTTATCGGAGGCAATGTCAGAAAGATCTCTGTTGTCAGTATTTTGTTGCACTTGCCACTCCACTTGTACGAGAACTAGCGACTGAGGCGCACACAATGCGTGTACAAATTTTTATAACACGGGGTGCAGAATTTGGTTGGGTTAGTGGGTTTTTCTTTTATTTTCCTGTATTGCCATTACAGATCAATTGGAAGGTTACACCAAATTGGGTGTTTACTTGTATAGATAAAAGCTTTAAAGAGACATTTGAGAGAGATTAAGAGATCATTGAGAAAGATTCTGGTTTTTAAGCTTTGTGAGGTCTTTCTAAGTGAAAGCGGTCACACTGGTAGCAGTATATGATTGAGGTTTTAGTTTCTTTGGTCGCAATTGGTGAAAAATTCAACCCAACCCAATTAACTGAGTTAATTTGTGCAGTTATTATGCTGAGAATCATGTGTTTGGATAATTTGGTGGAAGCTACTTTTTGAATGTTAATGTATCTAAAAGTGCAAAAGTTGTAGGAGACAATCAGAAAGATCTCTATGGTCAGTGATCAAGCTTCAAGTTTACTAGGTACCAATAGGAATAAGCTGTACATTGTATTTCTCACTGCAAGTTAAAATTTTATTGCCTTCGTGGAATGCTTGATACCGATTGGCTTATTGTATTGTTAATCTTCTCTCTCTCTCTCTCTCTCTCTTTCTCTCTAAGTTAGGCTGCCCAAGGAAAGTTAAAGTAGCATGGATATGGACACAAGACACTGACATGGCACTGGCACACCGACACATTGGTTTTTAAAAAGTGTAGGACACGATATGTCTAGAACACGTTAATTATTATTTTTGAAATATATTTATTGTATGTCAAATATATGAATAATTTATTCAAAATTAATGAAAAATATACAATATATCACTAATTAAATTTAGAAGTTATATACTTTATCTTATAAATGTTTCAGAACATATTTAGTGCATGTAAGTTGCATTTTAAAAAACTCAAAACATTGTTACTATGAAGAGACTCATCGCACGTGTTAAGAGGGTTCAAGAATTGTTATTGAAGTGTCCGTAAAGTGTCAAAAAAATATTTGATATTATAATTTTAATTTCTTAACTTGAACACATTTAAAAAGTGTCGAAAACGCTTTTAAGAGTGCCCGAAGAGTTTCGGTGTCCGACACGACACGCCTCCTCCGTGGAAGTGTCCGTGCTTCTTATATAATGAGTGGTAAAAGTGCTTCACCCTGGTGGCAGTATGCTGGGTTATTCTACGCCAGAAGTACTTCTATACGGGCATGAACAACCTTATATAGAGAGACCTAGTGCACATCTTGACCACACTAGAGTTTTATTTTCTGAATTTAGAGGTATTTCTTCCATTTTTCTATTGTAATTGTTAACCTTGATATTGTGTTGGTGTATACCATAGGGATAAGGGTTTAGGTAAATAGTGCATTCTCCTTTTTCAACCTAGCACAAATGACAACAACATAGAATGTTTCTCTTAAAATTAGCAAAGGAGGGTTGGGCCTTCCTATCTCAAATTATGGAGCTACGAATTGACATATAAAATTTACTGCATATTCTTTTGATATTCAAATTGAAAAAATATTTATTTCATTTTGATGAGAATCTTAGTCTTGATTGAAACAGAGGTCTGATAGTTGAGGTTTTTGGCATATGGTAGGACTGTCGGAGCAATTCTTAAACAGGGTTGGCGTGAGGCGCACTAAAGCGCTAAGGCCTCCTAGGGGATAATAAAAAAGTTAAAAATAAAAAGCAATGAGTTTGATAGTCATTATAAGGAACATTAGTCATATATTTAACTACTAAACAATTATGATGACAAGATGTCGCGATGTTCTTTTTCACAAGTGAAAAGAACAAAATCCACAAGTTCAACATTGCAAATTTTTGTTGCTGGAATAAAGGAAAAAATAGAAGAGGAAAGTGATGGTTTTAAGGAGTCAAAATGTTTTTCCCTAGAACTTTCACAATGCAGAGTGCAGAAAAAAAAGAACTAAAACGTTAAAGGGGATGGGTATGTGTATGGGTTTCGGGAGAGACAACCATCCTAGAAAAAAGATCTTGTACCAAAAGTGGTTGGGTTTGGGAGAGATGGAATGTAGAAAGAATAGAAAAAGAACTCTGGAAGAGAGAGAAGGAGAGATGATAATAAAAGAGTGTAGAGAAGCATCTCTGTTAAGTTTCGGAGGTAAAAAAGAAGAATAAAAAGTTTAGAGAGAGAGAGAAGTATACCTAGTAGAAGAACCCTGGAAGAGATTTTGTTGCTGCACATGGGACCTACTGGTGCTTTTATTTTGTTCCTTCAAATTCTTTCCCTTTTCGAAGTTATTCAGTTGGTGTTGTATTGTGTGTAGTATATCATACCCTAAAATTAGTATTTGTATAACAAATCAATGTCCCATTAAACATTAATGGGATTTAAAGTTTATATCTAATAAAATATTTTTAAATCGAAAAATAAAAAGCCTAATAGCATACTTTTGTGAATGCCGTTCACTTTAACTATGAAAAGCACTTTTGCTGTTGTGCGTTGCACTTGAAGCATGCTGAAGCGCACTTACCAACATTATTCTTGAAGCATGCTGAAGCGCACTTCTACCACCAATTGAAAGTTGAATAAATTTTATCATTTAAATATTTGAAAATGTTTAAGAAATCAGTTTTAATATCTTCAAATTTGTTCAAAATTCTATTTAGTAATCTTTCTAGAAAGGCCTTTGTATTGGGGCTTAAATGCTCCTAGTTTCTTGTTCACGTTCTATCATGTACTTAACAACCATATCTTGTGTCCGTACAAAATTGTAAGAAAAAGTGCCTAAATTTCCCATTGATCCCATACCTAGTTGTATGTGTTCCCTACTATCGGGAAGTGAATTTTTTAAGTGTTTAGCATGGTGTCTGTGTACATGATTAGCACCTCCGCCCGGTTCCCAATAAGTTTTTTTCCTATAAATTTTACATTGGTACTTAATTATTACGGTACCATCAAGATTAGTACATTTGACAGAGTTCTACCATTAGCGAGGACCCAATATTGACAGTAGGAGAACCAACATATTTTCACACTAGACGGTGTTGGCGGTGGTTGTGTGGCATTAGGATTAAGAAACATATAATCCTCAAGATTAATAAAATTCGAAATATACTTAGAAAGATCCATGATAAAAAATAAAAAATTCAACAATGTAATAACAATTTAAAATAATTAAAAAATAATAAGTATAAAAGATAATAAAACTAAACTAAAATCTAGCAATTAAAATAATTAATAAAAATTAAATGGTACCGATGACGAATGCAATACAAAATTTATTGATCGATTGCACTTGCCACTCCTCTTGTATGGGAATAAAATCTTTAAAGAGCCCTTTGAGAGAAATTGAGAGAGATTTAGAGATCTTGAGAGATTGAGATGGAGAGAATTGTTTGGTGTGGAAAATGGGATGGGGTGGGGGTTTATAGGCAAAAAAGGATTTTTTAAGAAGGAAAGTCTTTCCAATTTTTTGACCGTTGATCAACGGTAAAAAAAACTCGGACCATTGGTTCTCGAGCTTTGTGGGCCGCAGGCCGACATGGGCTCGCGGGCGTGGACCTTTGTTGAGTTTTGGTCTTGCGGATCGTGCTCGTGCTCATCCCGCGGTCTGAGGGCCCTAGGCCCTGGCCCAACCAAATCTAGGGCGGTTGGGCTGAGCTTGGGCTGGGGCCGAGTTTTTTCCAAGGTCTGGGGGAGTCTTTACCTCGGGTCATCCCTCGGTCAACAGGCTTGGACTTCATTTACACCTCTAATCTTTGAGATAGAATGTCTGTCTAACATAGATCGTGCCTTTGCCTTGAGTCTAGGTTCTGGGAGAGAATCTCTGAGGCACCTCCTAGTTCGCTTGCCTAGATGTGCTCGAGGCATCCCTCGATTTGTCCACGTGAACCTTCGTTCAAGCGTGTAAGCTCTCCCTCTTGTGATGATCATGTCTTGTCTCCAGAAGGCACCTTGATGTTCTCATGTAAGCCTTAGGTTAGGTGTAGGGCCTAAGATTCCATTGAGGTTGTGATGATCGCGGGCAACACCATAACCTTCTGTGGGACCCGACGTATGTGACTTGGCAACTCTAGTTGACTGTTCGTCAAGAGACTCTTCATTGCCACTACGTGTCGTGACCTTTACCTCCAAATTGTTGGGCCATGTCGGGTGTGCAACCTATCCCCATGTTTTCACCCAAGCACGTGAGACTGTGCACTTAGGCGTGTTGGCCTCTAAGGCCAATAGGTCACACCTCCTTGCATGCAAGCACAAGATTTTCCTCCAACAAGGCACAACCCAAGGCTTGTTTGGCTGTTGCGTCTCTCTCTCTCTTTCATCTAAGATTTCCTCAGCTTGCCTTCCGCCTGTGGTGGTCGCTCGCCATCGCTGTGCGTACCATAACTTCCTAGATGTCTTCGCGACTAGCTCAATCACCCTTAACCGTCCGCAAGATGTTCTTTAGTTTTAGTTTGACTAGAGCCAACAACTACAATGTCCTTATCTATTAACTTTAAAAAATGAGACATAACTTATGTAAAATCTATGTATTCTAGTAAAATTGTCTGGATAATTATTCAAGAAGAATATTTAAATTGGAACCAAATTTGTCCCACCAATCATAGACCCAGTTGGAAAATCCTCGAGCTGTAATTTCATGGTTAAAATGGAAAAACCTTGAATGCTTTTGTTTGGAAGTCTCATAATAAAAGACATAGGTTCATGCTTGGATATAAACCCAGTAATTATACATAATATGGTGTTAGGATAATTTTTGTATTTTTCTGGATTTATTTGGATCCAGATCCCATCCTTGCATGTTTTAAAGTTCTTTGTATATAACACTTATTGTATTTGATAGGCTGGCTTTTTGTGAGGAGTCGAGGTGAATATGCTTAGTTCGATTGATCTAGTTTCTATGAGGATGGCTTCATATATATATATATATATCTATATCTATATATATATTTGCCATCAGATGCTAGAAACTTTTTTGTTCCAACTTCCGAAGTATCTTTATTTATGATCCCACGGATCCTGTTGCCATTGTTTATCACTGGGTTCTAAATTTAGAACCAATTTAAGGGCATTTCTTTGTGAATATTCAAGGCCCTTAGATTGAAGGACTTCATTCGTTGATTTTGTAAAAGATTTTGCAACAAGTTTGTTCTTCTTCCTCCTCCCTCGCTCGTTTTCTCTTGTGAATGGGATGCTTTCCTTGAAGTTTCTTTTGGCTTCCCTTTCATCTCCTTCTTTCTTGTCTCTTTGCTATGCTCTTCTCTCATGAATGAAATACTGAAAGGTCTTTTGCCCTCCCTTTCATCTCCTTCTTATCTCTTTGTTATGCTCTTCTCTCATGAACGAGATACTGAGCCCGTGTTTGAGATATCTAAAAATCTATTTTTTTGGAAGTTCACCTTTTAAGCTATACTGTTTGGCATCTCTAAAAAGCTCATTAACTTTTTTTCTCTTATTTTTCCAAGTTAAAAAGCCCATTCACATTCCAAACAATCTAACTTTTTTTTTTGAATGAAATGATTATAATACCCTCAATAAAAAGTCAACTCCACTCCAAAAAAAAAGCCGTGTTATCCCAGTGAAGTGAAGTCCCGCATTGCCTGTGTGTAAAAATAATGTGCAGTATATAAGCGTGAGGTATCAGAGCTGGAGTACTAGCGATGAGTAGGTGCGTGTTCCTGGTTTGCACGTGGCAGGTGCTGTCGAGCACGCTGGGCGTGAGAGAGGGTGTGAAGCGAAGTCCCACATCGCTTGTGTACAAAAGTAATGTGCAATATATAAGCGTGATGACTCCCTCACCTCAATAGCTAGTTTTTAGGGTTTAGTTCCACCCAAGATCGTGCAACAATCCCAAACAACTTAAAAATAAAAAGTAATGGCATATTAGACATTTCAAAAAAAAACAAAAAAACAAAAAGCTACCTAAACAAAATATCCCCAACAATCTAAACTTTTTTTCTTCCTCCTATTTTTTCTAAAAAAACTAAACCTCTAAAAAGCCAAGTTTTTTAGACATCCCATACAGGCTCTGAAAGGGACTATCTTGTCCCGAAACTGATATAAGTGAAGGACAACAAGATGGTTTGAATCTTAAAGAATTGGAGAAGTGGGGGTCGAATGTTTGTTTTTCTTTTTCATTTTTATCCCCAATAAGAGGAGATTGATGCATTTCATAATACAGTGCAAATTTCTCGATCTATGGTGATGTATTTTTCACCGGGATCCAAAATTGAATGGTAGGGCTGGTATTTGCTCTAGTATGTTGGCTGATTATAGGATAACTCTATAAATGTTTCTTTATGTTCGTTTGTTCAAAACTTCATACGATTTGAAGAATAGAATTTGGGTCTTCTATTTTCAATGAAGCTTTTAGGGAATATGCTTTGTTTATTTGGGTGGGGGTGTCCCAATCCTTAAGGCTTTGACGCCTTCTGCACTTAGGCCTAGAAGGACTAGAGTGTTTTTGTAGGTTTCGTCACTGACAGCAGTTCCTCAAAATGCTTGTCTAGCCTCCAACTTCTCTTGGGTGTGATATTCCTTTCCCAATTTTACACGTGTCTCAAACCAATTAGGACACTTACAAGTCTCAATTATTATTTTTAATTATTTTGATTTGGCTTATTTGTATTCAAGCTTTATGTGACGATCCTCTTCGATAGTTATTACTATTTTCACCTTTTTTTCCCTTGTCCCTTCCCTTAATTGCTTCATGACAATGATTGCACATACATAAGCTTAAATATTGTCGATTTATATATATATATTTCTTTTTTTTTCTTTGTAAAAAAAGAGTACTTATTTGTGTTGATTTATATATTAATAAAGTACACTTATTTTATATGTACCATATTACTATGCAATATTTTCTAATAATGTTTATGTAAATGCATTTTTCTGTCTGGAATTCATAGGTTATGCAGATACCTCTTTGTATTTCTGTACCTGACAATGTTATATGCAACACATCACACTTTTAGCAGTGAAAATCTCAAACAAACTTTGGGAATTCAGATCACTTTTGGAGCAGCTGGAGATAGAAATGGATTCCAACCCAATTTTTCTAGTATCCGTCCTGCCCCTCCACTCCTGGGATGAGTCTTAACTAAACAAGGAAACCTGACCGTTTGGGTTGTAATTGGTGGAAGGCTCCATGCTCCACGCCCTCCTATTTCACGATGTTTGAACATCTTTTGTTTTCTCGTCTTTCAGGCCCTTGCAAGTCTGGTGTTGCACGATCATAAAGCATTAGATTTCTTGTTTAATCTTGCGACTTGTGGGCGGTGTTGTTCGTATTATTATACAAGTAAAACTGGAAACATATCATATACCTTGTAGCAATATGCAACTAGTATTGGGAGACCTTTAAGTCTGAGATTGGATGAAGACCAAAAGTTGAGGCATGTAAAAGAAAATAATAGCAGCGCCCCTCTCACTCTTTCCTTAGTTACATAAAGCAAGTGATAGTATGACTCGTTGCCCATGTGTTACAGAGGTTAAATGATAATAGAGAGCAAGTGTTTGTGACCATTTGGGCTTTTGACAAGTCAAAAGTTTAAATCAAAAGTTTTTTATGATTGATAAGGTTATGCGCCCAGTGAGATTCTTGGCTTACCCTGCCTGCTGCCCGCCATGGTTCTAGGACGGGTTTGGGTAGGGTCGCCTCTCTCCGAGGGCAAGGGCACCTCATCCAAACTTGACCCATTGCCATTCCTAGGTGGCAGATAAGTTAAAGTGTTTCTAGTTCCAATCAAGTACAGATTTTGCACATTCTTCAGAAATTTGCAATTATGTATGTTTGTCCTCTCTCTTTCTTCATGTGTGTAAGTACGTAGATCTAAGATATATTGGTACATGGATCATGGATGTGAGGTATCAGGTATGTGTAAGCTTTATTAATGAAGCACTTGTTATTGAGGAGTTTGTCCTCTCTCTTTCTCCATGTGTGTAAGTACGTAGATCTAGGGTATATTGGTACATGGATCATGGATCTGAGGTATATCATATATGTGTTATTTTTGTTAATGATTACTAGTTATTGCCAAAA
>JAUTBS010111812.1:0-12715 GCA_032361285.1 Aequorea victoria | reverse complement strand
AATCTTGTTATATTTTTATATCTGTACGAATGTATATTCATGAATGTTAGTAGATAGTAAGGCATAGACTGAAGCGATTACGCTATCATCCGTAGATATTAAGTGCCAGTGGTGACGACTTAGACATAAAGTAAAGAGAGAGAACAAAACTGCTTCTTTGGAAACAAAGGTGGCGTGCGCCATAATGGGGATGACATAGCGCATGCCATGTTGATGTTGTGCAAGCTAGGATGATGTGGCGGGAGCTAGGATGAGGTGGCGCGTGCCAGGTTCAACCAGGTTCAAGCTAAGTTCAGGTCCCCCAGATTTTCTATAAAGGAATATCCAGCCAACTCTGATTCTGTAACATGGCCTCTTCCACCCAAAATTCTCTCTCTTGCTGGACCGATGAGTTTACGAAGATTGAGCAAACTAATTTTGTGAATTTTGATTTGAACGCTCTTTTCTATTTAAGGTCTATGAGAATAGACTGGAATTTCCTGAAGGCATCCACTCAGTTGTGGAATCCGGTGGCTCATACTTTTTGACTTGGAGATGAATAGCTCTGTCCGACCATCAAAGAGTTTGAAGCTATTCTATATCTTTTCCCTCGAGAGGAGATTTTGATTCCCACATCTCTTGCGAGCCCAAAGAAACTCCTGAGGGATTTATGCAGATTGAGCGGTAGTGAATCCTCTCTTGTTCTGCATAGTGGGGTTCTCGACATATCCTGTATGGTGAGTTGTTTCTGTCCTGCCGGCTCTCTTTCTGATTTTCTCTACAGTCTTTCCATCGCTATGCTTTGTGCATCTGTCTTCTGGCCCATTTTCTTCTTTTCCTCGGAGATAACGATGTCAGCACTACCTTAGTACATGTAGCCTCCCAAATAAAAAAGGGAAGAATTTTGTACCACTGATCTTGGTTGAGACACTGATTGATTTAGCTATTGTGTAATCCGGTCTCTCTTTTGCTTTTGCAGGCAGTCCCCTGCTCCTCCAGGTGCCTCTCAGAGCTCTCATTTTATATATTTCTCTTAATTTTTCTACATAGCTCTCCTTTTTCTACATTTAAATATTTTTTTTCACTCAACACTTATTTTATATATCTCCTAATTTTTCCACTCAACTATCATTTTTCTTTATTTTCTCTCAGATTTGGTTCATGGAGAAAGTGAATATGTTGCAGTATCTGGCTAGAGTCTATACTCCGAGAGCCTTTCTGCAAAGAGGAGTTTGCGGTCCTTGCATCACTATGGTTGAGTGGCAAGATTTCTTTGAGGGTCAGACTCACGAAAACATCTGTTGGCGTTGTCCCTGGTGTACTATTCCTATAGCGATGGTTTCGACCATGGAACATCATGGTGACTTGCTCATAGGCCTGAGGTTGACCACTTTCTATTTTCTTTCTCGCATTCCGCGTCAGCAGGGTCGTGCTCAGACGTATGCTCCGACGACGATTCTTATGACCACTTCTTCACATTATGCTTCTTTTCTAGAGCGTTTTCGACATTTCTGGTCATCCCGAAAGATGATTGACTCGGGAGATCCCTGAGCGATACCTCTCTGATGGGTAATCCACATGGCTGGGAAATGGGGATATAAAGCGGGAAGAAGACAACGATGTGAAGAAAGAAGACTTAATTTGGTTGTTCCTACTGCACTTTTATTATTATGTTTATTTTGTTTCTCTTTTATTTTTGTTTAGAAAAAGATTCAGGATTTGCACTTTTCCCTTATCAAGTATAAACTTTATTTGTTAAAGCTAAGTAATGAAAACGTTTCCCTTTTTTGACATTTGATCTTCTCACTTTGTTCTTTTGATATTCGTTTTTGCCATATAATGAAAATTAATCAAAGGGTTTTAAAAACATCTTTACATTGGAATCATAATCAGATAGAGGGTTCTGAAAGATGAAGTACTTGGGTATATTGTGTTTCCCCTTTTTTTAATTTTTTTAGGAGGTATATTTATGTACAGGTTTGGGCCGAACTTCAAACTGAAGTTGCCTATATATCCCAAAGAAAATGAATCAGACCACAACGTAGTTCCGGGCTGGTTCCCATTTGGGTTTTAACACTCTCATTTTTTGATACCCTTATTTTGCCAAAACTTCCCTTTCGAGACTTCAACCTTGCGGGCTGCTCTTACTTTTTCTTGGGTTATTTATTTCATCAGTTTTTTGACCCAGCGAGTC
This sequence comes from Aequorea victoria, assembly GCA_032361285.1. NCBI lineage: Eukaryota > Metazoa > Cnidaria > Hydrozoa > Leptothecata > Aequoreidae > Aequorea > Aequorea victoria. The sequence continues at coordinate 10,542 of JAUTBS010111812.1, read as the reverse complement.
TCTTATTTTCATATACATTTTTAAGGGCAGTACTTTTTTAGTTTGTCTAAATTGATTAGGGTATTGAAAGTGTTTCCGTCCATGTCCATAGTAATAACGGCTCTTCCTGTCATAATGGCTTTGATTATATATGGCTCGGCCCAATTTGGTTTGAATTCTCCTCTTGGATGAAAGATAGGGGCTCGAATTTCCTTGAGCACTAAGTCCCCTTCTTTCACATTTTGGGTTTTGACCTTTTTATTAAATACCGGGGCTACCCTTTTCTGATAGCCTTAAACATGAAAGAGCACTCTCATTCTTCTTTCGTTAAACAAAGGCATGTCCTCAGAATGATCCCTCTGCCATTCTGCTTCTAGTATACTATATTCTGCTACTACTCAGAGGGAAGGAATTTCTAGTTCTATGTGTAGAACAACTTCCATCCCGTATAGTAGAGAGTATGGGGTGACTCATGTGAAGGGTCGGATTGACATCCTGTACCCCCAAAGGGCGAATATCAACTTTTTTGGCCAATCCTTACTGGCTTCTATTGTCCTTTGCAAGATTCTCTTAATGTTCTTATTAGCCGCCTCGACTGCTCTTTTGGTTTGCGGTCTGTACGGGGATGACTTGTGCGTAGTGATTTTGTATTTTCTAGCAAATCTAGTACTTCCCCTTGGAACTGAGATCCATTAGTTGATAAAATTTTGTGAGGAACACCATACCGGTATATGATGTTATGCTTGATAAACTTTGCCACGTAAGAAGCTTTGAGGACTGAAAAGGAAGTAGCCTTGACCAATTTAGTGAAATAGTCGATGACTACAAAGATGAATTCATGTCCGTTTGAAGCTTTCGGTGTGACTTTGCCAATGATGCCTATTCCCCATACTGAAAATGGCTAAGGGGATGTCATACTGTATAGTTCTGATGGTGTAAGGTGTACCAAATTTATATGGATTTGGTACTTGCGATATCTTTTGACAAACTTAACGCAGTCCATTTCCATTGTCATCCAAAAATAGTCTTGCCGCATTATCTTTTTGCCCAACATCATCCCGTTCATGTGAGGCCCACAGACTTTTTTGTGTACTTCTGTCACGATTTCATGACCTTCATTTTCTGTTACACAAAGCTTGTTTACCGCCAAATAAGCCCTTTTGTACAGCTTTCTGCCAGAGATGACGAATTGAGCTGCTAATCTTCTAATGGCTCTGATGTCCTTTGCACTGGTATCTTCTGGATTTTTCCCCTCATTAATGAAGTTCCAGATATCCTGGAACCATGGAAAACTCTCTTTCTTCTCACTCTAAGACTGTAACTTCATATGCTCTCATTCTCCTCTATTCAATCACTAAAGGCCTTATTTTGTCTTTTGTGGGTATGTCAATCATGGAGGAAAGTGTTGCAAGGGCATCAAAAAATTTATTCTGAAGCCGGGGTACATAGATGAAAATGACTTCTTCGAAACTAGGAATAAGTTGGTCGAGTTCCTGGTAGTACAGTATCACTTTTTCCTCCTTGACTTTCCATTTCCCACTAGCTTGGGAGACAACCAAGGTAGAGTCACCGATCACTTCTAATTTCCTCGCTCCCAATTCTAAGTTAGCTCCCATCCTGGCGATACACGCTTCGTATTCAGCCTGATTGTTGGTGACCTCAAAGTTTAATTTATAGGCTAACGGAACATGCGAATCATCTGGAGTGACTAGCAGTATTCTAATTCCGTAACCATATTGGTTTGAGACACCGTCAAAATATAACATCCACAGCTCATTCTCAACTTTCAACACATCTTCATCGAGAAGCTAAAGATCAGAGTCTTTTTATCCCTCAACTGGATGATCAACCAAGAATTCTGCTATAGCTCATCCTTTAATCGATTTTTTGGTCTTGTAGTGCAGTTCAAATTCGGCCAATAATAGTAACCATTGGGCCAATCTTCCTGTCAGTGCAGGATTTTCGAACAGGTACTTGAGCGGGTCTATTCTTGAAATCAACACTACAGGGTATGCCAGCATGTAGTATCGTAACTTCTTTGACGACCACACAAAAACCCAATAAGTTTTCTCTAGTGGCGTGTATCGGGCTTCACAGCCTGTTATTTTCTTGCTTAGGTAGTACACAACTTTTTCTTCATCGTTGTCCCCTTCTTGCGCTATCATGCAACCCATTGCAGACTCATTCAGGGATAATTACAGGATTAAAAGTTTACGTGGTTCTGAAGGGGAAAGCACCGGAGGCTTTTATAAGTACTCTTGGACAAACTTGAAGGCATTCTGAAAATCGTGGTCCCATTGGAATTTTGTATTATTTTTTAGCAAACGGAAAAGAGGCTCACAAGTTGTAGTCAGCTTCCAGATGAAATGACTAATGAACTGAATCTTCACAAGGAATCCTCTAACTTCTTTCTCCGTCTTCGGGGAAGGTATTTCTAGAATTGCCTTAATTTTAGAAGGATCCATCTCTATCTCTCTTTGAGTGATGATGAATCCTAACATTTTACCTACTGTAACTCCAAAAGAACATTTTTGTGGGTTCAGCCTCATCCAGTACTTCTGGATTCTCTCAAAGAATTTCTCCAAGGCTAGGGTATGTCCTTCACGATCTTTGGATTTTATAATCACATCGTCGACATATACTTTCACTTCTTTATGTAACATGTTGTGGAGTAATGCCGTTGCATCACGTTGATACGTGGCTCCTAGATTTTTCAAACCGAAGGGCATAACCCGATAACAATACATCCCACACGGCGTGGTGAACGTAGTCTTTTCTCTGTCTTCTAGGACCATGAGAATCTGATTGTATCATGAGAATCCATCCATAAATAATAACAGGGTATGGCCAGTAGTGTTGTCCACAACAATGCCTATGTGTGGCAGAGGGAAGTTGTCTTTGGGACTTGCCTTGTTAAGATTCTAGAAGTCAACACAAACTCGCACAAGACCGTCTTTCTTTGGCACAGGGACAATATTAGCAACCCACTCGGGGTATTCTATCAGCTGAAGAAAGCTGGCGTTCACTTGCTTGGTAACTTTCTCCTTAATTTTGAAGGCCTAGTCGGGTCTTACACATCTCATCTTTTGTTTCACCGATTTAGCATCGAGGTAGAGGGGAATATTGTGTTGGACAATTTCTGGATCAATTCTGGGCATGTCTGCTTATAACCACGCGAAGACATCTTTAATTTCTTTTAATATTTTGATTAATGGCTCATGTTCTTTATTTGATAGATAGAAACCGATCTGGACCATTTGGGAATCCTTCTCAGTACCCAGGTGTATAGAAAAAGTTTCTTCAATTAAGGGTTTAGCGAGCAGCTCTTCCTCTTTTTCAATTACAAGTTTTAGTTCCTGGGGAACAGCCCCATCAAAAGTCATTTGAGTCAGAAATAAAACATTCAAATGGAAGTACAACAGGGTAACAAAAATAGTTCTCCATTTTATTATTATCAACACCGAAGGTTACAAATCTTAACGTGCATTGAGCTAAAATAGAAGACCGAGACACGCCAACAGGTGGGTTCTCGATGGACTCACCACTGGACTCTGAATTATAGATACAGACGAGTCCCAGTTGGACTCTGACTCACTATCTACATCATCCAAAACATTGTATTCATAAGCCCCAATTATCTACTACAACGCTATCGTCGTTCGCTATTAGGTTGGAACAGTGGACTGGCACGTCGCTACCCAACATGGCGATCTCCTCTGCGCCTTGTTCTGCATATATTAGAGCTACTCCCTTGAAGAGAGACCCTAGTGTGAATTCCTTCAAGTCCTCGATCCAGTCTTTCTCACGTGCTTTCTCTGCTTTAGCCTTATCTTCTGTCTCGGCTTTCTTGGGCTCGCTGTCTGTCAGCTAATGTTTAAAGAATATTTCTAGCCCGTGTGTCTTCTGCCTAGACCGCTCGTCAATCTATGGTTTTGGAAATCTACATAACGAAAAAGTCTCACCTTCCTTTACAAACTACCCATTGAGAGGCCCATAGGCTGCCAACGGAGCCACATATTTTATCCTGTTTGTTTTGGCATGCGCCTTCTTCTGTGCCTCTGCTTCTTTTTGAATGAAGTCCTCGGGTGTGGGATTGTATCCCAGTCGAAAGGTATGACTATTGTCCTGAATGTCTATCGGCTAAGTTCTACCTTGTTAACTTTTTTCCAGCCCTAGGCCTGGGAAGTACGACATCTTGCCCATCATTGTTACCGCATGACATTTCATATACAGCTTCTCTCTAGTCATCAAAGTCTGAATAGCTTATGTTTAATCTTATTCAAATATTAAACCACTCAGGGTGAGATCTTTCTACCTGTGCTTTATTTCAAGCAAGGCGGTGTCATCAGTGGTGGGTGACTGGATGCTTGATTCACAAAAAATAGTCAGGACAACTCCATCCCTTATCATTTTGACTTTTTAATGGAGGGTGAATGGAACTACTTGTACGTTGGGGTCATGCAACCAAGGTTGTCCTAGCAACAGATTCAAAGAGGCTGGCACATCCAACACGTGAGATTATATGTCAAATTTTATGGGAATAGCAAACTTGACTGCCCCCAGCACATTCCTATGGGTATTATCATAGGCTCATACCCCCTGGGTAGCTGGTGTAAAGTCATGTTCTTTTAACCTGAGGCAGTGCGCTATTCTGAGTGGGCATATATTCAGTGCTAACCCATTATCGATCAAAATCATAGGTAACCATTTTCTGAGACACTTAGTTGTTATATGGAAGGGCTTGTTATGTAGAGGTCCTTCGGCAAGAAGATCCTTTTATGTGAAAGCAATGACATTGGTTAGCCGAGTAGGAGCAACTATTCCTACCAGCTGTTTAGGAGTAGTGTTAATAGAGATGTCAGTTTTACTTAGAGCCCTCAGCATGACTTGCCTGTGTTTGTGGGATGCAATCACTAGCCCTCAAATACTCAGGTTAGCCTGAATTTTCTTGAAATATTTTAGTACAGCATCATCTTCTTCTCTAGATTCAACTACAGGCTGGCTGGCTTCACCATTCTCCAGGTAAGCGGGTTTAAAATGCGTTCCACTCCCAGTCAAATGCTTGACCTCTTCTTCGGGGTCCCACACACCATCTCATAGATCTGTAGCAGTGTTTACCTCGGATAGGTCTAATCCTTCTAAATCCCACAGATCGTCTTCTGTTGCTTTCTATGTTCCTTCGTTGGTTGTTGGGTGGTTTGTACCAGGTTCTGACTTTTCTCCTAGGGTTGGGCCTTGTTCTTCCTTTGCCTCTTAGTGGTTTATTTATTCCACAGCCCACAGTTCTTCGTCTTTCCAACTATCATCAGGCCCTGAGTATTTCCAAATATCATTATCAAGAACAAAAAGGTCTAGAATGCCTTTTCTTTTTTCATATGTGATACTTATGTAGCATTTTGCGTGCCTCTGCTCCTATTTTTGTTCTCAGTAGTTTTAACATCAGTGGGCCTGATTTTTTTCATATTGTTGGCTTTCCTGTTCTCATCTCCGCTTCCCAAATTTTCTCAGACATAGTTTGAGTCTGGCTGTTAAACTCTTTCTCAGGTTCTGATCTCGAGTCTTTCCTTGATCTAGCTCTTTATCCTGTTCTGTTCCTATTCCTGATCCTGTCTCTATTCCTGTATATCTCTCTGATTCCTTTTTTGGTTTGTCTGTGACTTCTTATTCTACACTCTCATCTGGTAGGGTGCTAGAGGTAGAAATGTCATCATCATCGGGTTTGTTCCAATCCCCACTTCCTTCTGACTAATTATCTGTCCCTTTATTCTCGGACTCGTCCGAAAAGAGCCATCCATCATTGCTGATATCTATATCCAGATTGTAAAAGGGAAACTCCACATGTACCTCTTCATTTTCCATCATATTGTCCCATTCGCCGAGCATTTCCTCTGCATCCTCCAACTATACTAGACCATTTTCCTCTACATACAGCGTCCCCTCTGCATGCAAAGAGCATAGAGAGTTCTCTTCTAGGAGAGGTGGACTTGGTCTGACAGCCTCTTTTGGGCTGATGTACACACTGGAATCATAGCAGGGTGAAGCTGTATCGACATTGTTTAGATTCTGAGGGGGTGGATTCATGTGATTCGACAGTGGATTGGTGGTAACATTACGTTGGGGGCGAGATCACATTGTTATCAATTAAGTCATGAATCATGTGCCGAAGCTTCATGCAATTATTAATGGCATGCCTAGGACCTTGATGGTATGTACTATACAAATTGGGGATGAATCTGATTGGGAGTGGATTGGGAATGGGCAATGGATCAAGGGGCTTAATATGCCCTTTCTCCATCAACCTGGTAAGTAACATATAGAGTGGCACACTCAGCTGAGTGAATACCCTCCGAGGAGGTATGAATGGAAATGATGGTCCAGCCTGCCCTACCTAAGGGTTAAGAAGGTTGACTTCCGCGGCCCTCAAAATGTTATTATGGGGCAGGTTATGGTTAGCTTGGTTGGTTGGGTAGCTATTCTTACTCTGATAAGGCCTCTGAGATTTCTACTTACTTGGGCTAGCTTATGTTCTCTTAATCTCTCCTATCTAGAGGGCATCCTCAATCTGGATTCCCACATCAAACAGTTGCACGAAGGTCATGAGCGGCTGAGTGATGAGGTACTTTCTAAACTTGGGTTGCAAGTTCTTCACTACCGTCTAGACCTGTTACTTTTATGTAGGCCAGTTGGTCATCTTCACTAGTTTACACCTCCAGCGGGTTAGAAAGTCTACAAAAAAATTTCGGATGTTCTGTTTGGTGGTCTTCAACTCCCTTACTGTTACGTCCTGCTGGACGTTGTAGTTGTATTATCTGATGAATGCAGTAGCAATATCCTCCCATGTTCTAGTATTGGTGGTTTCTAGAGTTAGAAACAATCATTTAGCAGCCCCCGAGAGGGACCTATGGAATAGCTATGATTTCAACTAGTCGTCAATGCCCATGGGGGATAAGGTACTGACGTACATCTGTAGGTGAATCCGGGAATCCCCGGTACCATGAAATTTTTCCATGTCGGGCATCTTAAACTTATCAGGCAGCTTGGCATCAGGAAAGAGCTAGAGACCTCCAATTTCAAGCCTATTTTCATCGACCCCTTTGGCCTTCCTCAGTACCTTTTCCATCGTTTCAATTTTATCAGAGAGCAGGGCCTTTCGAGCCAAGGTAGGATCTATTGCAGTAACAACGGGTCTATCCCTTAGAGGATCTGCACCGTACTAATTTCTTCCCAAATAGGGTCATTGACTACCTCATCATATGGATTTCTCTAAACTTGATTAAACTGAAGGGCTCAAATTTCTTCTTGACACTGAGCCTGGGCCTGAGTCTGATCCTCAAGAGTGAGGGTCATGTCCTTTAGAGCTCAATGCATCTCCGACAGACTTCGGATCAACGCAGCACTAGTCTCACCATCTCTAGCCATTGATGTACTCTCTGGATCAAAATTTAATCTTTCGAGTCGTCCACATGGAAATTGGGTCCAGACTGGTGTGGCGTTAAAGCTTGATGAAGCAATGATAACTCCTGATAGATAGAGGAGAGATGGAAACGAATCAGATCGCAACGTAAAATGTTTAAGGCTTGTGATGACTTGACGAGAAGAGTAAAACCAGAGTAACAAAGTTATGGAAAAAAACAAGGGCGGTGACAAAGACCTGGCCATTGAGCACGTAGGAACCCCGAATGAGATCAAAAAGAAGTGCGGGTGATGAAACCTGGCTTAATCAAAAAAAGAAGTATCGAACCGCAGCTCGACGGTAAAGAAGCTCAAAATTTTCTCAAGAAATCCAAAGTGAGAGAAACAAAAATCTGGGTGGTAAAACCCAATTTTAAATGAAAAATTGGGAACGTTGAGATTCTGGATCTCTAGGCCCAAGAGGGGGTCACGGGGAAAACACGTCTTACAAAAGCTTTGAGATTCCTATCACCTCAATGTCTTAGGATTTACTCAGAAAAATCCTGGAAAGAGAAAAAAGGGTGCGGGAGAAGCCTAACTTATCTGTCGAGATTCTGGATCTCAAACGATAAAAGGGGTGCAGGAGAAACCTGGCTTATCCGTCAAGATTTTGGATATCGAACGAAAAAAGGGGTGCAGGAGAAGCCCAACTTATCCGTCGAGACTTTCATCTCTACGGCCAGAAACAAGATAAATGGTGCGAGAGGAGCCCGGCTTATCCGTCGAGACTTCCATCTCTACGACCAAAAACAAAGGAAAGGGTGCGAGAGTAGCCTGGCTTATCCGTTGAGACTTTCATCTCCATAGTCACAAACAAAAAGAAAGGGTGCGAGAGGAGCCCGGTTTATCCATCGAGACTATGAATCTTTACGGCCATAAGAAAAAGAGAGGGTGTGTGGGAAGCCCGGCTTATCCGATGATATTTTTCATCACAAACAGGAAAAAAAAAAGGAAATTAAAAGTGTAGAAGAAGCCCGGCTTATCCGTCGAGACTTTCATCTCTACGTCCAGAAACAAAAGAAAGGGTGCGAGAAGAGTCTGGCTTATCCTTCGAGAGTCTGAATCTTTACGGCAAAAGAAAAATAAAGGTGCAGAAGGAGCCCGACTTATCCATCGAGACTCTGAATCTCTACGCCCAGAAGAAAAAGAGAGGGTGCGGGGGAAGCCCGGCTTATCCGATGAAATTTTTATCTCAAATGGAAAAAAAAAAAAATTAAAGGCGCAGAAGGAGCCCGAGTTATCCTTCGAGGCTTTCATCTCTAGTGCCAAAAACAAAAGAAAGTTTGCGGGAGGAGCCCGACTTATCCCTCGAGACTCTGAATCTCTACGGTGACAAAAAAAAGGGACGGTGCAGGAGAAGCCCGCCCTATCCGACGATATTTTCATCTGAAACGACAAAAGGGGCATGGGAGAAACCCAACTTATCGTGGAGATGCTGGATCCCAAACGGGAAAGGGTACGAGCACAGTTTTGCTTATTAGTCGAGATTTTGGATCTCGAGCGGTAAAGGGTGCGAGCACAGCTCGGGTTATCCGTCGAGATTCTGGATCTCGAGCGGCAAAGGTGTGAGCATAGCTGGACTTATCTGTTGAGATTCTGGATCTCAAGCGGAAAAAGGGAGGACCATCATTGAGAAACATCGAGACGCAGCTCGGTGATAATGAAACTCGGGATTTTCTTAGAAAATCATGGGTGCAAGACACAAGGGGGAAAAGAGTAGGACCTAGCTAAGAACTAAGAAATAGGTTGGGCCTTGGCCCAAAGACCACGAGACTCGGGATGACCAGCAGAGGGTCCTGGAAAAAAAAAGAGGCACAAGCTGATGAAACCCAGCTCTAACAAGAAGAAGAGAGGTCGGGCTAACATCCTAACGACTACAAAGGTTTGGGACAACCACGGAAGGTCCTGGAAAAAGAAAGAGGTACGAGTTGATGAGGCCTGACCCTAAACGATAAAAAGATAAATCGGGCTCAAAGACTAATGACTACAAGGTTCGGGACAACCTCGGGGACTCCAAGGAAAAAGTAAAATAGGCACGGGTTGATAAAACCTGGCTCGAATGAAAATACAGAGGTTGAGCAGCAGTGCAATGAAGTCAAACCTTGGGACGACCTCGAAGGGTTCCGGGAAAGAGAAAGAGGCACAGGCTGAAAAAACTTGGCTCAAAAGAAAAGACAAAGGTTGGGTAGTAGCCCAACGATGTCAAACCTTGGGACGACCTCAGAGGGTCCTGGGAAAGAGAATGATGCACGGTTGATGAAACCCGCCTAAAAAGAAAAGACAAAGGTTTAGCAACGGCCCAAGGATGGAAAATCTCGAGACAACCTTAATGGGTCCTAGGAAAAGAGAAAGAGGCACGGGTTGATGAAATGTGACTCAAAAAGAAAATAAAGATTGGGCAATAGCCTAACGACGTTAAACCAGGGGATGACCTCAGAGGGTCCTGGGGAAAGAGAAAGAGGCACGGGTTGATGAAACTTGGCTCAAAAGAAAAGACAAAGGTTGGATAGTAGCCCAACGACGTTAAACCTCAAGACAACCTCGGGCAGTTCTGGAGAATGAGAAAGAGGCACTGGTTGATGAAACACAGCTCAAAAGAATTGACAAAGGTTATGCAGTAGCCCAACGACATTAAACCTCAAGATGACCTCGGAGGGTCCCGGGGAAAGAGAAAGAGGCACAGGTTGATGAAACCCGGCTCAAAAGAAAAGACAAAAGTTGGGTAGTAGCCCAACGACATCAAACCTCAAGACAACCTCGGGCAATTTCGGGTAAAGAGAAAGAGGCACTGGTTGATGAAACCCAGCTCAAAAGAATTTACAAAGGTTGTGCAGCAGCCCAATGACGTTAAACCTCAAGATGACCTTGGAGTGTCGCGGAGAAAGAGAAAGAAGTACAGGTTGATGAAATCCAGCTCAAAAGAAAAGACAAAAGTTAGGCAGCAACCCAACAGCGTCAAACCTTGGGACGACCTCGAAGGGTCCTGATCTGAGCTTAAAAGTACACTTTTAAGCCCTCCAACGTGCAATGTTATGTCCTTGAGTCGGTGATTTAATGTTGTTTTTAGTTTGTTTTTATGCAGCGACAGGTAAAATGAACCAAAGAGGAAAA